>JAPDNY010000003.1:116331138-116343754 GCA_029375565.1 Gekko gecko | reverse complement strand
TAAAACATATCTATGCTGCCTTTCCATCCAATGTTGTGTCCCCACTCAAAACATCAAAAACACACAAAAATTAGTGTAAGACAATCACTGTTCGAGACATGGACGAGATATAGAAAATTCTTCTCGGAAGAAAGACCACTTTGGATTGTACCAGCTGAAGTAATTAATCCGTATTCAAGAAATCAAGGGTTAGATTGGCTACCCTATAAAAGTCTTTTAAAATTTGAAGGGAAAAATTTTGTGTTAAAAGATAGATTTGATGTTGAATTTGAATATGATTGGTTGAAGTATAGACAGATTTATGATCTATTTAAGACCGATAAAAGAGAACATGGTTTTAGAGAAAAGAATATTGAAATTGAAACTGTATGGCTTGAGAAAGATAAAAAAATGATTTCTAAACTGTACAAGGTGTTATTGAAATGGTATACTGAGGATGAGGTTGTAAAGGAGCAAATGATAAAATGGGCAGTAAATGTTAACAATGAGATATTAATGTCATCTTGGGAATACTTGTGGAAAAAATCAATGAAAATTTCAACGTGTGTAAATGTTAAAGAGAATTGTTATAAAATGATGTATAGATGGTATATGACGCCTAAAAAAATTGCTATTATAAATGAAAGTATGTCTAACAAATGTTGGAAATGTAAGAAACATGAAGGGTCTTTTTACCATATGTGGTGGACATGTGATAAAGCAGTAAAGTATTGGACTGAGATCCACAATGAGATACAAAAAATTTTGAAATGTACTTTTAAGAAAGACCCACAGATGTTATTGTTAGGTCTTAAAATGGAAGAAATAAATGTAGCCAAGAGAACACTATTATGGTACTTGATTACAGCAGCTAGACTGACTTTTGCTCAATGTTGGAAACAAGATAAGGTACCCGAAACATGGGAATGGATTAAAAAGACGTTGTTTATGGCAGAAATGGACAAATTAACAAGAAAATTAAACAACGAAGAAGACGAGAAACCTTTTTCGGAGACTGGAAAGACTTTCAAGAATACTTGTTGAAGAATTGGGACGTAAAACGTGGTTTGATTTGTTTTGACAGTTATTGAGGAGAAGTGGAAAGAGACTCAGATTTTTGAATTGTTACCATTAGTAAAAGAAATATGCTTAGTAGTAAATGTAATTGTATAAGAGAAATATTAAGGGGGTTGGAGCAGTGCGGGAAGCCTTGTTTGGGGGGAGAGGGAGAAAGAAAAATGGATATGTATTGGTTTGTTTAAATTGTATGAACATGTGATATATCCAATAATAAATTGTATTTAAAAAAAAAAAAAAACACACAAAAATTAGGAGAGCCATTGAGAGTTAGTGAGAGAATGCCAAATGAAACAAAAAAGTCTGTACCCACTGGTGGAAGATGAGAGGCGGAGGCAGACAAATCTCCCTGGGAAGGGAGTTCCAGAGTTTTGGCACCAGGACTGAGAAGGCCTTTTTGTGAGTTGTCACCCATCTAACCTCAGATGGTGGAGGCATCCAAACCAGGGCCAGAGTGGTTGGATAGATTCACATGGGACTAGGCAATTCTTTATTCTGGCTTCAAGCTGTATAAAACTCTAAAGGACAATACCAGTACCTTCAACAGGGCAAGGAGGCAAATTGGGAACCAATCTAGATGAAACAAGAGTGGAGTGGAATGATCCCTGTGAGCCACTCCAGGCAATGTCCTGGCCAAAGCATTCTGTACCAATTACAGCTTCTGGACACTCTTCAAGGGCACCACTATGTAGAGCACATTGCAATATTATTTATGAAGTTCCATGCAGTAGAACTTCTGTGTTGTATATAATTCTAATCTTCAGCAAAATCTAGAAAAGTCAGATTTATATTGTAAACACTTTTAAAAACCTCCTCACATTTCTAAACAAATATAACCATTATTAAACTGACATGCTTCTTATCCTACCACTCTACTCAGGGAAGTTTGAAGGAAGCATTCCTGCAGCCTAAGGAGCGTTATATCACTGGAGGAAGAGCCACTTCATTAGAGAAAGGCTCCTGAGCCCAGGCAAAGACTTTGAAATTAGCTCACTAATGACGGGATACAAGCCAATAACTACAAACGAGCTGCCGAAAGGTCTATAGATGAGCTTCCATTACTAATAAACCAATGGCAAAACTTGCAGTCATTTTAAGGAAGCAGAGCAAGTTGTTTCAAAAGAAACACCTGGAGGTTCAACTCATGTTCTGCTTGTTGATCACAAGCGGGCATGTTTTCATCAAGCAGGTTAGCTGTTCGCAAGCAGCTCAAACCTGTTTGGAGGGCTATTTTCTTCAAATTCCAATTGTACAGTACAATCAGCAGTATTCCATATATGTGTGTTCTCTCACAGCTTAATGCAAGTCCTACTCTCCTCCCTCCACATCCAGACTGTGAGCATTACTGTGCAACAACTGGTAGCCAGCTGTTTAAATAGTGAGCAAGCCAGTGGTAATAGTGTATTTTTTAAAGTCTTAACAACTGGTATTCATCTGATTCCACAATATCAAGGTTACTTCATGCATGTGCATTTTCACATACCCTTATGGGAGTCATCCTCCCCATTTAATTACCTGACCATCTAGGACCCTAAGGGATAATTGATTTCATTTACTGAGCAGACATAAAAGCAGTTGCAAGGCAGAAGGAAATGAAACTCCAGCACCATAGATACTGCACAGCTGCAAAGCTATTTGGCGTCTACTCAAGTAAGACGGCAGAAAACAAGCAGATCTGAGGCCCAGCTCATGAATGATCATGGCTGTTGAAAATAGTAGGTTCACCTGATGAACATCTGTCATGAGGTTTGTGGCCCCTCAAAACCAAACAAGATCCTTTAGGACAATACACCAGAAACCTACTGAAATTATTGGGCACCTTGAACTACAGAATGCAGGTTAAGCTTATATTGAACAAAGAAAGAGGAATCTGGTCTTGAGTCAGGTAAAGGTTACAAATTACTGCTCACTGGGCAAAAGGGTATCTACCAGCCATAGTAGATTATTACTCCTGCATTATGATAGCATGAGAGATTCAGGTGGGTAGCCATGTCGGTCTGAAGCAGCAGAACAAAGTTTGAGTCCAGAGGCACCTCTAAGACCAACAAAGTTTTCTTCTGGGTATAAGCATTCGTGTGCATGCACACATCTTCAGATACATTGAAACAAAAGGCACCAAACATTATATATAGGTAGAGGGTGGGGAGGGTTGTTAGGAGATGTACTTTGAAAATGCTTTTATTTGTTATTTTCTGACCTGCACACACACCAGAATGGTGCTTGCAAGCGTCTTTGCATTGGGAGAAATGTATGCTTTGTTGGATGTGACTCTCTGCACTAGAAAGGTACCACACAGCCTGTACTTTCATGCAAATGAAGTTACACACACACACACCTTGCTTACCTCTACCCAGCAGACATTGGGAACAAGGAAGCATCTCCATTATGGTCTGCCAGAAGGATGTAAAAACGACAGCCTGTCCACCATTGAGGAATCTGTACCTCACATGTAACCCACAGGATGCTTGGCATTTGTATGTGTTAAAACTGTTTCCTGTTCTGTCACTTGGACCAAGCCAGAGTCATCTGCACATCCAAGGTTTCCATGACAACCCATCTTTGCACCCTGACCAAATGCTCCCTTGTAGAAAGGTGTAGACTTTCAATATTGCCCCACCTTAGTAGGAGGGTACCCCACATCCTATAGCCAATAGATATAGGGATGGGACGGACCAGAGAGACCCCAAGCCAGCCCCCAATACTAGCTGATAAAACAGGGTGCAACCTTTGTTCTAGAGTTCTCTCCTCGTCATCATCTTCAATAAGCTAGCTAAGTAACCTAAGAGTCTGCTATAGATAACTTCCACGTGCTTTCTTGGACTGCAGCCAAGAAGCCCACACTTGTTGGCAGGTTCCAACAGTGTGTAGTGAGAGTTTTCCTTAGTTAGAAACTATCCTTATATTCTTCACTGTGGAAAGGTCGAGCTACAGGATCAGATAAGTATTACGTGCTTTTCCCCTTCCTAAACACTTCTAGTTTAAAACCCCAATATTGTATTTCCATTTCTACTGTATCTAAAGGAACTTGTGTGTATGTGTGAGTGCATCTGTTTTGTTTGCCTGTGTACTAAAAAGATATTATTCAGTAAAGAGAATCTTTAATTAAGAAACCTTGTCAAGTGTTCTCTTTGGGGAAATGGATTCTTGGGGTGAAGCAGCTTTCTCTGTATACATAGACCAGCAACTCAAATAAGTTAGTCTGGCCACTGCGTAGATAAGCAGTTCAGCTAACAGGGTGTTGCCAAGAAGGGCTAATTAGAATCAAGATGCATAAGTAACTAAGAAATAAATATTGCTAAGAATGGATTAAGGCAATTGGTAAGCCCTGTGAATAGCAACAGAGTAGCATACTGCATAATAAAAGAGTTTCCAAACAGATTTTTTATTTTTTATTTAACTTTTGATTTCTATACCGCTCTGACCCCAAGGGGTCTCTGAGCGGTTTACACAGGATTATGATTCCTAATCTAGTGCCACAATTCATAGGGGGATGGCATCCTACCAGTACCCAGGCAGCAGGGTCTTCTAGTTCTTTTTTGTCCTTATTCCGGTGGGCCTCAGACGTCAGCACTCCATCCATGATGTTCTGGGGCAGGTTCTTTACAGCTCAGCAGCTTTCTTCCCGGAAGGCCTCATCTTCGGTGTACGGCCTCGCGTCGGCTGCAGTTTCCGGCTGTGTCCCTTTTGGCTCCGCCGCACTGGGCCGATGCGCCGCTCGTCGTTCTGCGACTCCGCCCTCCTTCTGGACTTGGCCACCCAGCGCTGCCTCCACGCTGCCTCTGCTGCTGTCGCCATCCCCGCCGGATCGCCAATGTTTTCCTGCTGCACACCCCAAGAAGGGAGGGTGCCCCCTGCCACCTACAGGCAGGTACCCATTTATCTACTTGCTCTCTCTATATTTTAACGCTTTCGAACTGCTGGGTTGGCGGGAGCTGGGACTAGGGCTGGGAGCTCACCCCAGTTGCGGTGGGATTCGAACAGCCATAGTGGCTGTTTCCAGATGTTATAGCAGGCATGCCTTACTGCCTGCGCCACCGCTCCCCAGATGCGATAACTGAATGAAATTAGCATGTATAGTGAGATAAGAAAGCAATATCTCTGTTAAGCCCTGCAGGTTCCATTGCCCTGACTGTTGTAATCACTTGTAACCCAGCAATCTCCCATTCTAGCCTGTTTCTGAAATTCCTTTGCAATAAAACAGCTACTGGGGTGGGACTGAATGCCCTGGAAGGCTGAAGTGTTCATCTCCAGGTTTCCCACTTTTGTGATTCTTGATGTCAGATTTGTGTCCATTTATCCTTAGGTGTAGGGTTTGACCTGTTTGCCCTATGCAGAGAACTGAAGGGTATTGTTGGTATTTAATGGCATATACAATGTTAGAAGATGAGCAAGTGAATAAACCTGAGATGATGTAGTTGATGTTATTAGGTCCAATGATTGCGCTATCTGGGTGTTTGTGGCAGCAAAGTTGGCATGTGGGTTTATTGCAAGCTCTAGTACCAGTGTCCATGTTCAAATTAGATGTTGTATTATTGTGGGTAAGGAGTTGTTTAAGATTGGGGAGGCTATCTGTGGGCAAGAAAAGGTTTGCGCTCCAGTATTTGTGAAAGAGAACTGTCATTATCTGGTAGAGGTTATAAGTCGCTGATGATACACTGAACTGTTTTTGAGTTGAGGACAGTATGTGACCACTAGTGGTGTTCTGTTATTTTCTCCTTTGGGCCTGTCTTGCAACAGGTTCTCACTGGGCAACCATTCTGACTTTGTTAATCTGTTTCTTGACTTCATGAGGTGGATATTTTAGTTCCAAAAAGGTTTATTGTAGATCCCTCAGGTGAGAATCTGTCTGGAAGATTGGAACAGATGCAGCTGTAGTGTAGAGCCTGGCTGTATACAATGATGTCATGAGTTTGTGATGCTTTTCTAGCACGTAGGTGCATATATCCCACCCTCAACTTTTATATGCTTATACACTACACTTCAGGATTATGACTTCTGATTTGTCTGGCTAATCAATATATTCTCCTGAGTCTGCCTAAAATTAAACCATTTCAGGTCATCAGTTTATTACGGTAATTTAAGCAAAATGTATCAACTGGATGAAGTGCTTCTAAAGACTACTCTAAATTTATGACCTCATTAAGAAATGTGCAGTGCAGAGTCACAGCTTTCTTTTCCTTTTGTGGGACCGGGACAAAGGTTTCTTCCAGCTGCAATATATTTGCTGATAAGCAATTCCATTAAAAAGATGCTATTTAAGGCAGACTTGACAAATTTTCTTTGGCTCTAGGAACCAGTCCAAAACTTTAGGAGCCAGATGAGTCTTCTGGCCTTAGGGTTGCCAACCTCCAGGTGGTAAAAACAACAAAGGACAACAGAGTTAGAAAGCTGCTGTAACCAAATTATGTTAAACTCCGAAAATGGGCTGCATCTCAGAGGCTCCCAAATCATATAAAAATTCTTACTGGTGGAACTTTTATATGATTTGTGAGTCTCCGAGATGCAGCCCATTTTGGAGTTGAACATATTTGGCTACAGCAACCTCCAGGTGGTGGCTGATTATCTCCTGGGATTACTAGTGATCTCCAAGTGAGAGAGATCAGTTCATCTGGAGAAAATGGTCGCTTTGGAAGGTGGGCTCTATAGCACTGAAGTCCCTCCCCTCCCCAGGTCCCGCTCCCAAAATCTCCAGGTATTTCCCAACCCTGAGCTGGCAACTCTTCACATGCATCTTAATTTCTGCCATCTGAACAGCAGGACAAAATGAAAATTGAAGGTAGAAAACAAACTCTACAATAAGCATAAGAAAGGGTATAGTTTGGACAGAAACACTTTCATACAGCCACAACAGGTAGGGCAACTAATGTCTTTGGATAACATTGAAAACACTGAATGCTACTGAACATATTAAATCATAATAATGGTTTGATAGTTTAAACTTAGGAATTATTGCCTGATGCTGTAGATCATCTTACATTTAAAAAGTCCTTACTATACGTTTTCAGTGAGTAAATTACAGGGGAGTTGTGTTCCCCCATAATTTCCCAATTTTTCCATTTGAAAATTTTGGGGGAAATGTCCTTGGAAAAAAGCAGGAAATTCCCCCCCCTAATTTTTTTCAGGCCTTCACACATCGAGCTATTGCTACCACATAACCTAATCCTAAAATCTTCATGTGCCCCGGTCACACGGAGAAGTTGCCGTGCTGAAGGCATGAATGTCAGGCGGATTTTCGGGGTGCAATTATACTGCAACATCTGGGAAGCATAGTACTCCCATGGCCAACCTGTGGCATCCCGCCAAAGATGTGGAGTAAAAAACTACCAAGGAAGGAGCGCTAGTATCCAGAAACTGCAGGGCAAAGGCAGGCGTCTGATTGTGGGAGCGTTAGTATCCCGTGGCATCCGGCACCCGCCCACGTCCCGTTGCAACCCGGATGTTGTAAGTCTCCATAGGATGCACACCAACGTGGAACTGCACCTGTGCACAAACACGACACTGACAGCAGCTCCGCCCCCGAACAGTGCATGCGCACAAACAAGAAACCAAAAGCAGCGCGGCTTGTGTCATCATGCCGCGCCACTTCTTGCCACACTTCAGCATTGCTGTGTGATTGGCAGCTAACAGCCGAAGCGTGGCAACTCGAGGGACCGTGTGATCAGGCTACCACACTTTATTTTGCTCCAGGGCGAACAGCCACGCCTCTCCTCCACGTTATCTGGCCTGTGTGACTGGGGCCACAGTTTATTTTTTCTTTATACTTCACTTTTCTTTCAAATTAGGATCCAAAGAAACTTATCACAATTCTCCCCTCCTTCACCTTGTCCTCACAACAACCACCTTGTGAGGCAGTTTAATTGAGAGACTGAGACAGGCCTACAGTCATCCACCCAGATGGCTTCCATGGCAAAACTGAGATTTGAACCCAAATGCCCTAAGTCCAAGTAGAATACTCTAACCACAATGCCATGCTAGCTCATATAATTATTAAAGTTATGCTATCATCACAACAAAAATCCAGTGTCTTACGTAATCTAACTTCTCATTTTCTCATAAATTCATTACTGTTAATAAAAGTTTCATTTAATTATTAGAAACAGTGTAGATATTAGAATTATGAGAGACAATATAGATAGCAACCAGCTAGGAAGACATGGCCGGGACTTACCCCATCACAGTTTTTGTGGACACCAGGGCTGGGGGGGGCATCAGGGTGGCCACGCAGCATGTGATCTGTGGGCTGCATGGCAGCAGTGGGGTGGCCCCCGGAGTGCAGTGCCCATGTCAGGTAGGCAGGGCCACAAGCTTTGCCTACCTGTCTCTCCCTATTTAGGTGAGTCACTGCCTGGACCTCAGGTCTGATTGTCATGGCTTTGTTCTCACCTGGATCATCTTGGGATCTTCGCCCTCAGTATGCTGCCTATTTTGGCCCACATCCTTGGCCATCTTCCCCCCAGGTTGGGATGCTGCAACAGCCCTTTCAAAGTATCCAGTCCTCCAGCTGCCACATTAAAAATGTAATTCCTGTGGGCCACCTGTTTTTGATGAGTAACTTATAATTCCTGATGTTCTTTTTGATGGAATTTGCAGACATTATTTTAGATAAGAATTATTTCTGATTCAATACTGAATTCTTTTTCAAATCAAGGGGGTCACTATGGGGAACTCTTTTGCCCCCAGCATGGCCAATTTATTTATGTCATCCCTTGAATCAGAAATGATCTGTCATCCTTCTAATAATCCCTTTAATAAAAACATTACTATAGAGGCAGTATATAGATGATTTTTTTATTTTTGGAGGTGGTGAGTGGCTTGAAGATTTTTTGCATGGATGAATAATGTACACATTAATATTAAATTCTCCAGCTAACATGACAAAGCCACTATTTTTTTTCTGGATACTGTGGTTTACAGGACCAGTGTTAATACTCTGGCAGTCTGTACATTTAAGAACCCAAAAGATAGGAATATATACCTAAACTATCTTTTTTTCCATCTGCCTCATCTGAGGAATACTCTGGAGAGAATTAACTGATCAATTTGGCAACTGGGGGTACCCGGCAGATGTCATACAGTGATCTATGGAACGTGCCAAATCGACAGAACTTATTTCTGGAAGAAATGTGGGAATGGGAGCACAATACAATAACTTGTGCTTTTCAATATAAACCCACGGCAAATGCTATTAAAAGACCCATTGAAAAGTATTGGCACTTAACTGAGGATGTTCCAAGGTGTAATACCCCACCACGTATTGGATTTATAAGAACTCGGAATGTTTGGGACATCTTGATTAGGTCTGATTTTGCATATAGGAATTTTGGTATGTGGAATGTTGTTGTTGTTGTTGTTCAGTCGCACAGTCGAGTCCGACTCTTTGCGACCCCATGGACCAGATTACGCCAGGCCCTCCTGTCTTCCGCTGTCCGCTGAAGTTTGCTCAATTTCATGTTCGTTGCATCGATGACACTGTCTAACCATCTCATTCTTTGCCGTCCCCTTCTTCTTTGACCTTCAATCTTTCCCAGCATCAGGGTCTTCTCCAGTGAATGCTCCCTTCTCATTTGGTGGCCAAAGTATTTGAGCTTCAGCTTCAGGATCTGGCCTTCCAGGGAACAGTCAGGGTTGATTTCTTTTAGGATTGACTGATTTGATCTCCTTGCAGTCCAAGGGACTCTCAAGAGTCTTCTCCAGCACCATAGTTCAAAAGAATCTATTCTTCGGCGCTCGGCCTTCCTTATAGTCCAACTCTCACAGCCATACATTACTACGGGGAATACCATTGCTTTGACCATGCGGACTTTTGTTGGCAAGGTGATGTCTCTGCTTTTTATCATGCTGTTTAGGTTTGCCATCGCTTTCCTCCCAAGGAGCAGGCGTCTTTTAATTTCATGGCTGCAGTCACCATCTGCAGTGATCTGGGATCCTAGGAACGTGAAGTCTGTCACTACTTCTACGACTTCCCCTTCTATTTGCCAAGGAGTGATGGGGCCAGATGCCATGATCTTAGTTTTTTTGATGTTGAGCTTCAAGCCCACTTTTGCGCTCTCCTCTTTCACCCTGAGCAAGAGGCTCTTTAGATCCTCTTCACTTTCTGCCATCAGAGTGGTATCATCTGCATATCTGAGGTTATTGATCTTTTCCCCAGCAATCTTAACTCCAGCTTGTGATTCATCCAGGCCAGCATTTCGCATGATGTACTCTGCATATAAATTAAATAAGCAAGGTGACAATATACATCCTTGTCGTACTCCTTTTCCTATGCTAAACCAATCAGTTGTTCCATATCCGGTTCTAACTGTTGCTTCTTGACCCTTATACAGGTTTCTCAGGAGACATATGAGGTGGTCTGGTACTCCCATCTCTTTAAGAACCTGCCATAATTTATTGTGATCCACACAATCAAAGGCTTTAGCATAGTCAGTGAAGCAGAAGTAGATGTTTTTCTGGTATTCTCTTGCTTTCTCCATAATCCAGCGAATGTTGGCAATTTGATCTCTAGTTCCTCTACCTCTTCGAAACCCAGCTTGTACTTCTGGCAGTTCTCTATCCACGTACTGTTGGAGCCTAGCTTGTAGGATTTTGAGCATGACCTTGCTAGCGTGTGAAATGAGTGCAATTGTGCGATAGTTTGAACATTCCTTGACGTTGCCCTTCTTTGGGATTGGAATGTAAACTGACCTTTTCCAATCCTGTGGCCACTGTTGTGTTTTCCAAATTTGTTGGCAAATTGAGTGCAGCACTTTAACAGCATCTTCTTTTAAGACTTTGAATAACTCAGCTGGGATACCATCACCTCCACTAGCTTTGTTGTTAGTAATGCTTTCTAAGGCCCATTTAACTTCGCTTTCCAGGATGTCTGGCTCAAGGTCAGTGATTATACCATCGTGGTTGTCAAGGACATCGAGGTCCTTCTTGTATAGTTCTTCTGTGTATTCTTGCCATCTTTTCCTAATCTCTTCTGCTTCTGTTAGGTCCCTACCGTTTTTGTCCTTTATCATGGCCAGCTTTGCATGGAACGTTCCCTTGATTTCTCCAATTTTCTTGAAGAGATCTCTAGTCCTTCCCAATCTATTGTTTTCCTCTATTACTTTGCATTGTTTATTCAGGAAAGCCTCCTTATCTCTCCTTGCTGTTCTCTGGAAATCTGCATTCAGTTGGGCAAATCTTTCCTTTTCCCCATTGCCTTTAGCTTTCCTTCTTTCCTCTGCTATGTGTAAAGCCTCATCAGACAGCCACTTTGCTTTTTTGCATTTCTTTTTCTTTGGGATGGCGGTGAGTGCTGCCTCCTTTACAACGTCACGGACCTCTGTCCATAGTTCTTCAGGCACTCTGTCTATCAAATCTAGTCCCTTAAACCTATTCTTCACCTCTACTGTATATTCATCAGGGATGCGATCTAGGTCAAATCTGAATGGCCTTGTGGTTTTCCCAACTTTCTTCAATTTAAGTCTGAATTTTGCAATGAGTAGCTCATGATCTGAGCTACAGTCAGCTCCAGGTCTTGTTTTTACTGACTGGATAGAGCTTCTCCATCTTTGACTGCAAATTATATAGTCAATCTGATTTCGGTGTTGCCCATCTGGTGATGTCCATGTGTAGAGACGCCTCTTAGGTTGTTGGAAAAGGATGTTTGCTATGACCAGCGTGTTCTCTTGACAAAACTCTGTTAGCCTTTGCCCTGCTTCATTTTGTTCTCCAAGGCCAAACTTGTCTGTTATTCCGGTTACCTTTTGATTTCCTACTTTAGCATTCCAGTCCCCTATGATGATGAGGACATCATTTTTTGGTGTTAGTTCTACGAGCTGTTGTAGGTCTTCGTAGAACTGGTCCACTTCAGCCTCTTCTGCAGCAGTGGTTGGGGTATAGACTTGGATTACTGTGATGTTGAATGGTTTGCCTTGGATTCGGACCGAGATCATTCTGTCATTTTTGAGATTGTATCCCAATACTGCCTTTCTCACTCTCTTGTTGACTATAAAGGCCACACCATTTTTTCTACGGGATTCCTGGCCACAGTAGTAGATATAATGGTCTTCTGAGTTAAATTCGCCCATTCCTGTCCACTTTAGTTCACTGATTCCCAAGATGTCGATGTTCATTCTTGCCATCTCATTTTTGACCACGTCAAGCTTACCTTGATTCATAGATCTTACATTCCAGGTTCCTATGCAGTATTGTTCTTTGCAGCATCGAACTTTCCTTTCACCGTCAGACACATCCACAACTGAGCGTCCTTTCGGCTTTGGCCCAGCCGCTTCACTCTTTCTGGGGTTACTCGTACTTGCCCTCTGCTCTTCCTCAGTAGCATATTGGACACCTTCCGACCTGAGGGGCTCATCTTCCGGTGTCATATCTTTTAGCCTTTTGTTACTGTCCATGGGGTTTTCTTGGCAAAGATACTGGAGTGGGTTGCCATTTCCTTCTCCAGGGGATCATGCTTGGTCTGAGTTCTCTGCTGTGGCCTGTCCGTTCTGGGTGGCCCTCCACGGCATAGCCCACAGCCTCATCAAACCACGCAAGCCCCCTCGCCACGACAAGGCAGTGATCCATGAGGGAG
>JAPDNY010000003.1:116167961-116331038 GCA_029375565.1 Gekko gecko | reverse complement strand
CTCCCTCCTCAAGCTGTCTGCCAGTCTCCAGAAATTTCCCAAGTTGGAGCTGGCAGCCCTGTTTTGCATACATGAAGAGTCTTGGTACACTCAAGTCTACCCACTGGATTATTGTGCAGGGTTCTGGTTCATGTGCATCTGCATGCATGATATACGTGGTCCGTGTTCTGGTAGCTTGGTGACCATGTGTATCAGGAGCACTGTGGGTAGTGCATTTCCTGGTACGCATGAATGCATTATCTCAAAAGGGCAACTGTACAGAAGGCGAAGTCTCTGCTGCCGCCCTTCCAAAGGTACCTATCTACTGGTTCATATTTGTGCAGCAGATTAAAAAAAAAGCCTTGATTTCTCTCCAGCGGCACCAAGGAGGCAGGCAGGCACCAGAGGGCAAGGAACACATGGCCTGCCAGCTGTTCCTTCATGAGACTTGGCTACACACTAAGTTTATGGAGCTTGCTGTGCTGATCGGAGGACTGGGAGTGGCGAGCAATCCCCAGGTAGTACAATCTGACGCCTGCAATTATTGCATATCCCTAGATGGTCAGGAGTGGAGCTAAATCCATGACACTTCCCTCATTCCTCCCAGTGGGTTGCATCCAAGGCTGGTTCTGCAGCTGGCATTTGCCCCACATTTTCTCAACACTGAGGAAAAGGTGCAGCTCAAAACTACATTCAAATACCACAGGCCAATGCCTACTGACAGCAAAGTCACCCCTGAACGGCCATAAAACAGTCATAAATCTATGCAGAAGGTACCATAAAACCCGATGATCAAAGAAAGCAAAAGTGGCACGCAGTGTAGAGGGTACCATAAAACCCGATGTTCAAAGAAAGTGAAAGCGGCATGCAATGCAGAAGGGGATTTCTGTTGTAGCATGGGTTTGCTAAAACAATGGAGGGAAAAGCCAATGCAGAATTGCCCCAAGTTGTTTTTCCAGGGGCAAAGGGGGGAGGGAGGAGGAGGAGAAGGAGGAGGAAGAGGAGTGGTCCGCTTTAGGCTTGCCAACCTCCAGGTGGAGCTTGGAGATCTCCCACTATTACAACTGATCTCCAGATAATTGAGATCAATTCCCCTGGAGAAAAAACAGATTATTTGGAGGGTGCCCTTGATGGCATTGTACCCCAATGAAGTCCCTCCTCTCCCCAAAGCCAAATCTCCAGGAATTTCCCCATCCATTCAAACAGGTTGTGCTAGGTATCATAGGACCTGCATGGACAAAAGCCACGTGGGACAACAGCTATTGTAAAGGAGGACTGGGTGAGACTGAGTGGAAAAGGTGGTTGGATCCAACCCTTTTTCTTCTGATTTCTTCATTGTTCAGGTTCAGGGTTAAAGCCAGGCAGTCTTAAATACCTTTAACATTACATTAAAAAAAACAAACCATCCAGTCTGAATGATCTCCAAGTCTGCAGGTGGTACCTGGAGAGCTCCTGAAATTACAACTGGTCTCCAGGTTACAGAGATCAGTTTTCCTGGAGAAAATGGCTGCTTTGGGAAGTAGACTCTAGGGCATTATACCCCACTGAAGTCCCTCCTCTCTCCTCCCCAAAGCCCAGGCTCCACCCCAAAAATCTCCAGGAATTTCTGAATCAAGAGCTGACAATGCTAGATAATTTAGAATAATTATGCTAATCCCTTGAATTCCCCTGGAAATGCAAATGCTGACACTGTGCAATTAGCAGTGGGTGGCAATGCCCAGCCTCAGATCTACAGCAGCTTCACTGCCCATGGGCTCTGTCCCTAAGCATGGGTCTTTCTGCTGTACCCTGCACCAAACTGCAGCACCCCCACTTCCCCAAGCTCCTCTTCTGTAGGAGCTGCTCTGCCTCCTTAGGCCTGCACCCTGGAGCCACACCTTGCTTGCACCTGGAGGCCTTTGAAGTCTCCTTTCCCTGGACTTTGGACTGCAGCTCTGGCATCAGTCCAGCTATTCACTTCCTCAGGGCAGGTCCCAAGACACCTCTGTGCCTCCCACCTGAAGCTGCTGAGCTGGGAAATCAGTATTGTGCTGGGCAAGAGGGAGTGTCACATTTTCAACGACAGATCGCAGGCCCTACCTGGCTGCTCTGCTGACTTGCTTACTTAGAAGGGAGAGGCGTTCAAATCCCTCTGGGCTGTTTGTTATGGATTTGTGGCACAGGATATCACACACTAGGAGGAGGAGGAGGAGGAGGAGGAGATTGGATTTATACCCCACCCTTCACTACCCAAAGGAGTCTCTGAGAGGCTTACAAACTCCTTTCCCTTCCCCTCCCCGCAACAGACAGCCTGTGAGGTAGGTGGGGCTGAGAGAGCTCTGACAGCAACTGCTCTTGAGAGAGCAGCTCTGAGAGAACTTGTGACTGACCCAATGCCACACCAGCAGTTGCAAGTGGAGGAGTGGGGAATCAAACCCGGTTGTCCCAGATTAGAGTCTGCGCACTTAACCACTACACCAAACTGGTACGATATTGCTCATTCTGTTTTTCCCTCCAGGGAAAAAAGTGCCTGACTACATTGGCACAGATCCTACACCTTGTTTCTACTCATGCTACTCTTTGTCCTTTGCAGAGGTAGTCCATTCCCCTTTGCTCTGGGCCCCTTTCTGGGTCCTTGAGGAACACTGATGTGTTGTGGGAGCAGAGGGGCTAGGGTTGCCAGCTCTGGGTTGAGAAATACCTGGAAATTTGGGGGGTGGAGCCTGGGGAGGGCAGGTTTTGGGGAGGGGAGGGGAGGGGTCTCAGCGGGATATGATGCCACAGAATTCACCCTCCAAAGAAGCCACTTTCTCCAGGGGAACTGATCTTTGTCATCCGACTGGTATTCAATTCAGATAGCGGGAGACCTCCAGGTGTCACCTGGAGGTTGGCTACCCTAGTGTCCAAGGAATGTGTGCTGCCACAGAACATATCAAAAGAACATGAATGGAAACATGGTATAAGAGCCAAGGCACTGTATTGTTCAGAGAGGATGAGAAATATTAGTACTGATTAATAATAAAGAGGAGGCAAGAAACCTAGTAGCCAAAAAGCCTATATTTGGCTTTTGAAGTGTAATATGTTTTGCTGAATGGGTCATGTACAATTATGAATTACGTTCTTTAATATGATCCCTGGTCACTTGAAAATAGTGCTGTCTTTCTATGTTTATTAAGGTTCTAGCACCAGGAAGCAAAGATGAGCGATGACTAAACACATATCAGCCAGGGTAGTAAAAAAACCTAAATTATTGTATGGCATTGTGTGTGGTATAGCCAGGAGATCCTAGGAGTGTCTGGCAGCCTGAAGCTCTAGCTCTTTTTTTAGTGTTATGCAGCAAGTTAGGCTTATTGGGAGGGAGCTGGATGAACTGTGACTTGACTGACCCAAGGTCTCCCAGCTTGGCTTCAAGTGGAAGAGGGCAGAATCGACCCGATTCTCCAGATTAGAATGCATTGCTCTTAACCACAACACCATGCTGGGTCCCAGCCAGGGCAGCATTTTTTTAAAAATTTTATAAACTTGATTGAAGATCAAACAATACAATTGCAAATCATAGCACACATACATGAATAGACCCATAATCATTAATCGCACTTACAGTTACAACTTTTTGTTCCGAAACAAGCATTGGTTAACTTTTAAAAACATTCGCTACTAAGTTAGGCTTCATAGCCCCATTCAAAAGTAGACAGTGTTTGATGTTCAATAGTGTTAAGTGAATGAGGTATAAGTGGGATAAGAGAATTCCACAATCGAACATAGATTAGTAAGGATAAGAGAATAAAAAGAACGAAAGAGAGGAAGACATTTATCATGAAAGACTTCCATTAAAAAAGCATCAAAGAACGATACAGAGGGTTATGTGGTTGGCAATCTTGCGTAAGAATATAGTCCAAGAATGGGAACCATTTTTTTGTCAAAATTGGATCACTTTGGGCAAATTTCAGATCTTTGAATCTTATCTGTGATTTTTTTCCAAGATAAAGTGATCCCATACCTTTTCAAACCAGTTGTTTCTCATTGGAGCCAAAGAAGACTTCCACACAGATGATATTGAAGTTTTTGCTGCCACTAGGAGACATGTTATTAGCTCTTGCCTTAATTTGGGTATGTTTGTTTCATGCCAGTCATCCAGGAAGATTAATTCTGACGTGAATGGTACGGTGTAGCCAGTGATTAGTTGTATTTGTTTTAGGATATCGTGCCAGAAGTCAGAAATAACTCTGCATTTCCACCAACAATGGGAAAAGGAGCCCAGTTCTCCACATCGCTTCCAGCATGCAGGTGAGCGATCCGAGGTTATCTTTTAGCCAGCCTTTCAGGAGTTAGGTACCATCTAGTCATAATCTTGTATGCCTGCAGTTTAGTGGATGCAACATTTGATGTCATTAATCCTGAGGTCCATACCTTGTCCCAGTGCAATTCATTGGGTTGCTTGTTGCAGTCTAACTGCCATTTTATTTGGAAATTTAGAGGTTTGTTCCCATCAAGCCCCACTAGTATATCATATATGTTGGATATTAGTCCTTTGAAGGGTAGGTCCGAGGAAGTTATGAGTTGTTCGAAGAGGGTTAGAATAGCATTATGGTCTCAGCTAGGATCTGGGAAACCTGGGTTCAAATCCCTACACTGCTACAAAACATACTGGTTGACCTTGGGCCACCTTCACTCTCAACCTAACCTATCTTGGGTTGTTGTGTGGTCACAGAGTTATGTATATTGCCCTGAGCTCTCGGGGTAGAGGGAGGAGGAGAAAATGAAAATATACTCTGGGTTGCTAGCCTGGAGGTGGAGCCTGGAGACCTTCTGAAATTACCACTCATCTCTAGACAACAGAGATCAATTCTTCTGGGGGAAAAAAATCCCTCTGGAAGAGTGAACTCTGTGCCATTATCCCCCACTGAGGCTCCTCCCCTCCCCAAACCTCGCCCTCTCCAGGCTATACTTCCAGATCTCCAGGAATTTCCCAAGGCAGAGGTAGCAACCCTATAATAATGTTATTTTTTTTAAAAGCACGTTTTTGGATCCTACCCTTTTCAAATAGCTTGGAGAATAGAAAATGTCCTGGAGTGTTTGTAGGTCGCAGCCTGGAGACATGTTGAGCATTAGACATCCCACTTCATAGCGTCTCATAGAGGAACTTCTCTCAGTATTTCACCCTCAAAGCCCCTCTCCATATCCATGAAACGCTAACAGCAGTACAGAAAAATATATCACCATATAACTATTCTGAACACTCATCTTCCTCCAAAATGGCAGACATGGCTCTGGAGAATTGGAGGTAGGTTGGTATCAGCTTCCCCGTTCAGTAGCCAAGCCTCAAATTCAGCCTCTTTGTTTTCTTTCAGACGGTTTGGCAGACAGAGACTCTGAACAAGATCAGAATGTTGACCTCAGTCTAGGGTTGCCAGCTCTGGGTTGGGGAATACCTGGCCATTTGGGGGCGGAGCCTGAGGAGGGCGGGGTTTGGAGAGGGGAGGCACTTCAATGGGGTATAATGCTTATAGAGTTCATTTTCCAAAGCCATTTTCTCCAGGTGAACTCACCTCTGTTGGCCTGGGGATCATTTGTAATAGCAGAAGATCTCTAGCCACCACCTGGAGGCCAAAGATACAAAACACACTGTGCATACAAAATATACAAACTATAATAAAGATTTTAATAAACTATTCCACATGTGATTCAATATCTATAAAATTCTATTCAATGAAACACCTAGTTTCTATCTCTGTTATTAACCATATGGTTCCCCCTATTTCATGTCACATCAAAAGTCTCTAGTTTAAGCTTAAATATACAAGATTTCAATGATTTCTACAACAAAAGGAATGTCTGACCTTACAGCATATACGATCCAACACATACATTCAGCAGGAAAGTCCAATGCAGTACATCAGGTCAATTAACTCCAATTTTACAGGTGAAAATTCAACAGGTAAGTTCAACAGGAGAATCCAATGGAGTGCATCAGGTAGGTTAACTTTGATTACGGAAGGCATTAGGATATGCGATGCATGTGACTGGAAAGCACAGGAGTAGCTTAAGAGTTTTTCTTCACGAGGTAAAGAAGTCCTTCATGAGACCCTGACTGAGAGAAGAACACAGGCTTTTCCTGTTTGAAATATCGATTTGAGGCTTTTCTGTTTGAAATAATATCATTTTGTACGGCTTCTGAAGAAGCATGGTTGGAAAGAGGGGCTACCAGATTACCTGTTGAGCCAAAAATTAAAGCCAGAAGTGAAATTAATCAACCTAAAGTAAAAGCAGGCAGTGAAACTGATATAATTCAAGGGAGAGAAGCCGAAGGATAAAGAAGCCGACAACCCTACCTTGTCCGTTCGTCCTGCAGATTTCGATGATAGACCTATAAGCATAAGCAAACCTGGAAAGTGAGGAGGGCAGCAATGTCCCTCATGCAGGAAGCAAGGAAAATATCATTAATCACTGTCATCCTTTGGAGATTTGCCAGCAAGGCAAGAAACACAGTGAAGGGAATGGGGCCTACAGTCCAGAAGCTTGTTCTCTGCGAGGATGGAGTGAGGCTTGTGACACCATGCCTTGTTCTTCTGATTCCTCTTCAGTTTCTTCTTCAGGAGTAGAAGGTCGATGTAGACCATGCAGCCTAGTACAGCTGAGGCACGAATAAAACCGCCACGCAGAGCCCCTGCTAGGCCAGAGCCAAAGACATCATGGCCTGCAGGATATAAATGCAAATATACAGTTCAGAGAATGACCCGTGTTCTGTCAGCACATGATGACTTCAGTTTACCTTTTGAAGTCCTTGATGCTCTTTAATTTCTGCACACAGTTGCCAATCCCTGGACAGGGTGGGGAATCCCATATACATGACTCTCAGAGGGATAGTGGGATATTTTTTTTAATGGTCATTGGGCTGCTGTCATGACATGACTTCTGGGGAAAACCTGGTTGTGACATCAGTCCTCTCTAGGAATCACTGACAACTTTATGATTGTTACCATAGAGTAGCCAGCAATTCCTAGAGAAGTGTGATGTCATTTTCAAGTTCCCCAGTGACATCCATGCTGTTGCTGACCAGCCAACCCACCATGTCCCCATCCCCATCCCTGGCCTCTTGCTGGTTGCCAGGCAACCCTGTTTCTATGGTTGCCATTCCCTAGTTGTGCCTGGGGGTCCCTAGTTTGGACTCCCCCCCCCCGCTTCAGTGTTATCAGAAAGCAGGGGGGAAATGGTCATGGGGTGCTCCTGTCTGCCGGGAAATCATCCCTCAAAACAAAGTAACATAGGCATGCTGGTGATGTTGGGGCAGGTGATGCTCGGGGCAAAACTCTATGGTAGAATTAGCTTCTAACTACAGAGTGTTGCCCCCCCCCACTGACGTGCCTACTTAACTTCCAGATGAGGCAGGTACGGCATGCCTGATGTTCTCAGCATGCCTACAATACCCAGAGGTGACAGGAACGTTGCGCTTCTTCACTCTCCTCTCCTGAGGCCTCCTGGTAAGCCCCCCTCTAGCTTGTTGGCCAGACATGGCAACCCCACCTGCTTCTCTACCACTCACACTGACAGAGGTGTTAGAGAGAAGCAGCAACTGGATCTCTGTTTATAGTTCTATACCTTTTAAAATGACATATGGAAGAAGGATAGATGGAAAAGCCACAACTGATTGGTCAAATAGAGATTCTGGACAGGAGTGTTCACCCTCATGCTGTCTATGATACATCCTGCATCATGCTCAGCACCATACTTTTCAAAGCCAGTATTGGTGGCTGAGAGGGGAGGCAGCTTCTACAAACTCTACTTGGAAGAAAACCACAGAATATAGAAAGGGAAAGGAACAAAAAGGAGGAGAAATAACGCTTTTTTCAAATAGAAACAAACTAGTTGCTAGCTCTTAAACTGCTACCCCAAGCGATGGCAGAACATGAATTCCCTTCCCAGTTCTTGCAAAACATACTTCTTTCTAGACTTCCATGCCAGCTACTCTCAACACTTTCTCATTTTGCAGGTATTGACAGTGTGATGTAAAAGCATTCACAGCACCATAAGGTCAGCAGACTATGGGAAACTTACCACCAGCTTATTGTCAGCAAAAGTGTCATGTCACTGGCAATGTGGTGACATCACTTCCTGCATGAGCTAGATGTGACTTGATACCATAAGGGCAATGGTCTAGGATTCACCCCAAACTCCACGGTTTAACTGGAAGTGACATCAGTGCATTTTTAGTGGTGCCAATTCCCCCCGATTTCCCCTCCAAATGCCCAGTGAGTGGCAGTGGGGGAAGAGGGATTTTACCACAATAGGAGACTGGGTAGCCCTAAACAGAAGGGTTTTCTTTGGACTTTCTTTGGTCCACTCCTGTACCTGCCTTTCTGCTCCATGCAACCAGAGGGCTTTTTGCTTGCTTGCTTTTAATAAAATTGCCACATGCTTTAATGCTATAGCAATATAGCAAGTCCCAATTTTAAAACTGCAGGCATGATGGATATTGGCAATAAAATGGTACCGACACAACTGGGAAGATTTGGAAACCCATCCATTCTCCTTCATACAGCTGCAAACCCACTTTAGTTACAATTGGTTGAAGGGCTAAGTAAAATAATTTCATTGCTGTGAACAGGTCCCGCACTAGGTGAATTCTCTGATTCCCCCCCCAATGAAGCTTGCACAGCAAAACATGTAGAGGCTTTGTATGATAATAAGCCAGTCATGTATCCCCTGGCATTTTCCCCTCATTAGTGGAGCATCTGCTTTGCATACAGAAGGCCTTATTCTCAATCCCCACCATCTGCATTTGCAAGGCTGAAACTGTAAATGATGTCAAAGAGCTCCAGCTGAGGCCCTGGAGAACTTCTTGCAGGCACAGCAGATGGTTCGGAGTTTGGTGGAACAGGAGCCTGACTCAGAATAAATGATCAAAGATCCATGTGGTATTATCACAGAGGTAAATAAACAGGAGTCTTTTGTTCAAATACACTTGCTTTTGATTCGATTTATATCCTGCCCTCTCCCACAAGCGGGCTTGGGGCGGGTCACGGCATTCCAATCAACAACACAACAACAATAAAACATAACAATGATAGAGCATTCGGGTTTAAATACAACAGGCAAATTAAACAAATTAAAAGATAAAATTTAAGATTGTGTTTCAGTCCAGTCAAATAGATGACAGCTGGCGAAGGCAGATCCATAGTGCCTCCTGTGGTGATGCTCTGTTGGTCTCTGTGAGCAGGGCAAATTGTAACGAGCACTTTAAGCACTGCAGCAGAGTGAGCGGGGGAGGCCAAGGTGATGGGATAAACACCACCTCAACCAAAGGCCTGGAAAAATAGCTCCATTTTACAAGCCCTGCGGAATTGTAATGAATCTCACAGGGCCCCGATTTCAACTGGGAGCGTGTTCCACCAGGCCAGGGCCAGGGCAGAGAAATGTGCACTGCCCTCTGAACATCTGGCCATCCTAATTGCCATGGAGGTGGATGTCTATGGTTATTTGTACAACCAACACCCCAGAGTAGGGTGGCAACCGGTAGGGGATGGGGGACTTATCAGAAGAGGGAGGGAGGCCCAGGCTACCTCACCAGTGATGTGACCATGTCACTTCTGGGTTGTACACGAAGTGACATCACCATGCTGCAAAGTCACCATGATGCTCTGGTATTTGGGCAAAAACTCTATGGGCTTCTACCATAGAGTTTCTGCCCAAATACCAGAGTGTTGCTGCGATGTTACCGATGTAATGATATCACTGCCGGTCAGGGCTATTTTGGGGCAGGAACGCACAGGAACGGAGTTCCGGCTGGCTCCTGAGTTGGCCATGCCCAGCAGGAACTCATTAGCATAATAGGCCACACCCAAGAGCAGAAACTCATCAGGACTGGCTACATTTGAGCTGTGTGGCCTAACATGCAAAGGAGTTCCTGCTACAAAAAAAGCCCTGGGTTTTGACAATAAACAAGGTAAACAGAATAAGAAGCAAAAGGTAGGTGTGGCTGGAGGACCACACTTCTGGTAACGTGGGGGTGTGGCCTAACATGCTAATGAGTTTCTGCTGTCAGTGGTGTGACCTATTATGCTAATGAGTTCCTGCTGGGCTTTTTCTACAAAAAATGCCCTGCTGCCAATGCATGTCGGAAGCAACACCACCACATTGTTGGCCCTCTAGCCTGGGCCTCCCATCGTCTCCCGGTAAGTCCCACAGCCAGCCAACTGATTAGAGGTGGGGGTGAGGCCTGGTGGTGGGGGACACTACCTCCACCGGGGGGTGGCAACCAGTATTCCCTCTAAGCTGAGTTAGTGTGAGCTAGCCCACAGTTTTTTAGCCTCCAGCTCACACATTTTTGTCTTAACTCAGGAAGGAGGGCTCCAGAGCAAACTAATTTAGGAAGTAGCTGAATCACTTGCTCACAACTCTAATTCCAGTAGCTCACAAAGTAAAAGTTTTGCTCACAAGACTCTACAGCTTAGAAGGGAGCATTGGTGTCAACCCTACCCCAAAGTCATGGCCACCCCACTTCCAGCTGAGATGAAATCTGGGTTATCCCTTATCTTGCTAGGAATAGCAAGAGGCACTTTGGTTCTCCTTCTGCTTATCATCCACCTTAAGTCTTACCAATATCAGATTCGAAGCCTCTCTTTCGAAAGGTGTGGCAGCATTCTCCGGCCTTGCTGTGCTGCTCCAGCACCAACACCCGTTTTCCTGCCTTGGCCAAGACTGCTGCCCCAGACAGGCCCCCAATGCCACTTCCGATAACTAGAGCATCTCAGCTGGGAGCCACTTTATCTGCAGTGGAACCTGGGGGAAAACAAAGAATCAAGGCTCTGCTATTGCATTCTTGTGAAAGAGGAAACCAGACTTCATCATGAAGTGCTGCATCAGACAGAAGCAGAGCTCAAAGCCAGAAAGGATGGAGTTTAGGGTTGCCAGGTCTGGGTTGGAAAATACCTGGAGATTTCAGGGGTGGATCCAGGAGAGGGCAGGGTTTGCAGAAGGGAGGGGCCTCAGCATAGTACAATGCCATAGAGTCCACCCTTCAAAGAGGCCATTTTCTCCAGGGGAGCTGATCTCTGTCAGCTGGAGATCAGTTGTAAAAGTGAGAGATCTCCAGGCCCCACCTGGAGGCTGACATCCCTAATGGAGTTCCAATAATATCCCCCCTGCTTTTTTCACTCTAACCACTATGTAACCATAGGGTTACCAGAACTGCCTTGGCAAAAGCTGGGAGTTTTTGAAAGTGGTGCTTGGAGAGTTTGGAGTTTGGGGAGGATAAGACACCACTTCTGTGTGATGCTGTAAGAATTTCTTGTTATCTTGGGAGCAAAGACCATAGAGATAAGGGAAAATTCCTAGAGGGTCACTATGGAGGCCATTTTCTGGCCCTTTTTTCTCCTGTGTTTATCAAGGATGGGGGATTCGTGCCAAGGGTGAGTGTTTGCCCGCCATGGCTGGACAGATGGCAAGGCTAATATCATAGTAGGGACTCAGAACCAGATCTTACCCACAAGCTAGCACGTTACAGGAGACAAGGAGCGTTGCCTGTTAAAATCCAAAGTCAGCCTTAAATTGGAGCCGATTGATTACCACCATTACCTTTCCTGATGAAAACTGCTGGTTGTAAAAGTGGTTCGCTTTCTGGAAAGCCACCGAACCTAAAAGTTTGTACTGATAAGCATCATCAGGACGGTTAGGAAAGAGAGATCCTTCTCAACTGTTCAACTGTGTTTTAATTTAAAGAGGATTTGTTCAGCCTGGGGATGGCTGTCTATAACTATGTTGCGTTCTACTTTATCTTCCTGGAGTCTGGAAAACAGTTTTGCTGCCCTCCTTTGAAGCCTGTTATTTCTGCTTTCATATACAGAGCATTGAGATGAGCAAGGTCCCCAAAGGACACACAGGAAACAGAAAAGAGGTTTTGTTTATTTCCTTCCTGGATTTTGCAGATAGTTTTGCAGATAGTGAAGCTTAGAAGGGATGCACCGGCTGTCTTCACAACACAATATATGCTTCCTCAAGAGAATGCTAATTAATCAACAGATTCATCATTGTTCTGAACTGATTACTTCCTGCAAAACCATATATCATTATCTTAAGAGGTCACCTGAAAGCTGCCTTATATGCTCCAAACCAGGAAGGAAGGGGATGCAAACACATGGGAAATTACTCATTTCTTCTGCCACAATTTGTTAAAGTGAGCGACTCAGAAAGCCTGGACATGGGGGAGGGGTGCTACGTCACTCTAAGGGTGTATAGGTGTTATCTCCTTGAATAGGATGCCTCTCTTTGTCTTTACCTGGGAGCTGGTCTCTGGCCCCTCCTCTCTCTCTCCCTTTGCCCTCTCACTCTCTGCACATGGCCTTCCATGGAGAGACATGTCTTTGTAGGTCTTTCCTGTAGAGACAATGTCCTCATAATCCCACATGCATGATGCTGGATTAGCTGGCCATCTGTGATAGGGAAAGTACTCTTTAGATTAGTCTTTATTCTCTTCCTTCGACTGAAACATGAATGTGAACTGGATCTACTTTAATAAATGTAAGTTTATTATTTTCATAATATACTTCTTGGGAGATTTATTGACTGCACTCAGGATCACGCTTCTATAACTGGGCAAACTCTGCTGTTTTCACCAAATATCCCAATACAATTAACTGCTTTGATGAAAGCAAACCGAGAGATGAAGCATCCTTTACCCATCAAACATGTATATTTATTTAGAAAGTGTGCATTTTCTAAATGTTTATTTTCTGTGTTGACCTGCCATAGACCTGCTCGAGGTGGCTTACAACTAAAACAAAGACAACAAACCATGAAAGAAATAAGCCAGGGCATAAAACAAACACCAAACAGCCTAAAAGGGATATTCACGCAACAATTCTTGGGTCAGAGAATAGCTTTAAAGAAACCTACGACCCTTGGTTAAAAGGATTTAAAAAAAGAAACGTTTTGGCCTGGCACTGAAAGGAAAGTAAGGTAAGTGTCAGAGGTGCTTCAAGGAGAAGGACATTCCAAAGGTGAGGTACCACCACCAAAAAAGCCCTGTCTCTGCTCACCACCTGCTTGTCTTTTTAGGTGGGGGCACAGGGAACTGGGCTTGAGATGGGCTGGATATGGTTGCCAACTCTGGGTTAGGAAATTCCATTTTTTCCCCCGGTGGATCCTGGGAAGTCGAGGTTGGGGGTGGGGAGGGACCTCAGTGGGGTTCAGTACCATACAGTCTACCTTCTAAAGCAGCCCTTTCCTCTAAGGGAACTGATCTCTGTCGTCTGGAGATCAGATGTAATTCTGGGAGATCCCCAGGCCCCACCTGGATGATTGCAGCCATAGGACTCGACAAAACAGCTGGCACCATGCATACAAATGCCTTTATGAGAACACTGTCATGGAGGCACTGTGTGATGGACTGCCCACTGCACACGCTGAAGCTGAGGTACATTCTGAAGTGTTAACACAAGGCTAGAGACATGTGTTTTCTCCCTCTAGTATATCTTTGCGTCCATCCGCCAATGCATTTGGTTGGGTAAATGCTGTCATCGAGATAGTAAAAGAGTGTAAAAAGCTTTGAAGGACAACTATTCATTCTCTGGGGCATAAGGTGCCTAAACGGAAACCTTTTGAATCCGAGAAATAGCCATGCTAAAAGGAAGCAGACTCAGATATCAAAGCCCAATTCGCGTTACTTATTTACAGAGACCAGACTCTGATGCTTTTGGCATGCTGGGCAAAGTGTGAATGGAGCCACCATTAACGCCCCCCCCAGTCCCCCCCCCTTTCTACTCCTCTGTGGATAAGGGCAGGCTCTTATTTCTTGAAGATATCACCTGAATCACAAGAGCAACTTTAAAGCATTTTGAGAGTTCCTTTCACCTCCCAGCTTAATCTGAGCGCACCCACTGAATCAGATAAAGACTGCCTTGCAAAGAGACTCTTTCTTCCTGGAGCAGGACATAATAGAAGCCCGTGAAGACCCCCACAGCAGTGTCCCATCAAGCTGCGGTCCAATCCAGCTCATGGCCAATCTGCCCTGGCTCACTTACCTTTTTTTGAGGACTTTTTTTGCAAGTCTCTTGGTCTGTGATGAGTGGTTTCAGCAAGCCCACGGACACCTGGCTGAAAGGGCTCCTTGTGCCATGGAAAAGATGGAAGTAAACCAAGCCAAAGACCAGCAGGGTCAGCAGCAATAGCAGCTGCCCCATGGTTCTGTGTTCAAGTGCGAGAAGTTCTGTGCCCAGCCCACTGTGAGTTTTGAGCAAACACATCCAATGATGGTCCATGCGACCACCGGGGCATCAGATCAGCTGATGAAAACAATACTTGTGTAATTCCTTACTTCTCAGTCTGGGCTCTTTGACCCAATGTTTGGAGCCAGTGAGCAGTTTGGGGACAGAAAGAGTGGTGTTTTGTGGAGAGGGAGACAGAGAACAGAGTAGGGTTGCCAGCTCTGGGTTGGGAAATACCTGGAGATTTGAGGGGTGGAGCCTGTGAAGGGGAACTAATCTCTATTTTCTAGAGATGGGTTGGCAGCCTTAGAACAGAGGGTCCAAATCAGGGTGAATATATGCCCTATAGAGGGGAGCTCCATTTTACTTAGCATACATCGGTGTTCAGTCAAAACGTGCCACCTAAGATGGCCAGATGCCTCTTCCTGGATAGCACTATGGTTATGCAATAGCAAGATTGCTGTAGTATAGCTATAGCCCACAAGCAGATTGTCTTGTCTGCAGAGGAAAATGTAGGGGCAAATAATTGCTATGGCATAAGGATAGCAAAATATGCAGTGATGTGTGCTTGCAGCCAATGCCATCAGGAGCATGATGGGGCCTACTGAGAACATTTTATGCACTGTGGACAGGCATCTGTCTGCTACTGTTCGTTTCATGTTTATTGTACTCATGGAGTGGTGAGGAATGTCCCATTCAGACTGGAAGGGCTGCGGGAAATCCCTTTGTGTGCTGTGCACATCAGGCAAATGAAGTGAACTGTGCTGCATACATAATTAATATATAAAATTCAATTCATCAGGCATGCTGTGATTTTAGGTGGCTAAATACAATTTGGATTAGGAAGAGTCTGCCTATCACAGCCTGTGGGAGTTGCTCAGGCCGCGTGGCAATCCCTATGGGGTACAAGCCAGAGGCTGTGTAGTTCCTGGGCAAGCTCAATGCAGACTTCTGCCTTTGACAAATAATGCAAGAAATCCAGCTGTGGACATTCTTTTAGGGTCCATTCTGCATCTGGCATTCACTCCACATTTTATCAGCACTCAACCTGGTTCTCCCTTGCCTCGGACTATCTGTTTTCACTGCATTGCCTCAGATCATTGGTATGCAGAGTTTCCTATGTCAGTACTTGCCTCAGTGGTCATTAGCTTTCTGAGCCAAGTAATTCATAGAGAGGCAATAAATACGGAGGGGGAAATAGGGGTGGGGAACTGATGGAGATCAATGAAGCCTTGGAATTAGAAGCAGAGGAAGGAAAAGGTGCCACTCAAAACCACATTCAGATAACCTGGGGCAATACTGACTGCGAAGTCACCCCTAAATGGCCATAAATCTATACAGAAGGTATCATAAAAACCAATGAACAAAGAAAGTGAAAGTGGCATGCAGTGTAGAGGGAGATTAACCTCCCGGAGTGGCTGTGGAAAAACTGCAAGGAAATAGATCAGACCAGGTGTGCATACATTTGAGTAGGACTGCTCTGGGTGAGATAGAATCCCACAGGCTCTGATTCACCAATGAACACAGGAAATTTAGAATCCCAACCTTTCCAAAACTCTGAAGGAGAAGACACAGAAGACAGTTCTTTGGATTTTTTTTAAATTTAATAAAAGATAACAGAAACATAACAAAAAGGGACTGGTTTTTGGAGTAGCAACAGGGGTATAACAGGGACCACGGAGTCAAAGAAGTGTACGGGATCTGGTTCTCAAAGAAGCTATTTCCGTATGCACAAAGTTACCGAGAGTATAAAATGGTTTATGCTAAAACACGCCCACACACCAAGAAGTGTAAACATAAGGAAACATGGAAACACAGGTGATCGCCGTGCCAGACAAACACTTGGAGAGGTAGAAACCAACTGAGACAAAGAGAGACCAAGGGAAAGCTCTTCTGTTTTTCTTTCATATTTTACTATTGGTAATTTGGTCCTCCAAGATGGTAAAAGTTTGGCAGTGATCACAAATTATCACTGGGTCATTGTGAGAGCTACTACTGGAGCCCAGCATCCTCAACAGGGTAGTTAAGGGTAACTATTAGTTTACTGAAACAAAGTTCGAGTCCAGTGGCACCTTTAAGACCAACAAACTTATTGAAATATCTGAAGAAGGGTGTGTGTGCACACAAAAGCTTATACCTTGAATAACACTGTTGGTCTTAAAGGTGTTGCTGGACTCAAACTTTGTTCTGCTGCTTCAGACCAATATGGCTACTGACCTGAATCTATTCGTTTATTGTAAGCAACTTCAACAGTATTTCCAGCTCTCTCAGGAATCTAGGTATTTGTGGGAGGAAATGTGTAGTTTGGTGGTTTCAAGAAGTGGTGGTGGCACAGGTCAGGGCCAGTCAGACCTGGTCCTCTTGCTACTACTCTCGATACTTCTGCATACCATTGCTGTTCCCTGGCATGCCTTTAAATAATTATTTTATTTAAATTCAGCTACTGTAATGAAACCTGTTTCCCACCTTGTGCTTCCTGGGCAGCCATGGTTCTTTCCCACATCACTCCATGCACCGTGCTTTATTGCTTCTGCTGCAGCCACTACCATCTTGATTTTTCTGCTCTTTGAAGTCAATATGGCCAACACCGGAATAGAAACACGATGGTGCACATAGATAAAAATTAAACAGGTGGCAGGGGAGGTTGCAGGAGAAGGCATCCTAGCAGCAGAGTCTGTCTCACCTCTGAAGCTTACCTCCTTGAAAGATCAGAACCAAACCTAAATATCTTCCTACCTGCAAACATTCATTTCCTAGCTACAAATACCCACTAAGATACTGGACTAATTCTAAATCTACACAGTGCCCTTTTGAGTTCACCACCAGGAAATTCAAATACACCTGGTTGGAATTTGCCATTCTTATCATTTAAAAATACCGACAATAATAAAAGTTCAAAGTAGGAGATCTTGAGCAACACGTCCTCATAAAATTCATTTTGGCAAGCCAGGGTAAGAGAACTCACCAAAACAGTAGAAGTAAATCTGCTTTTAAGATATACCTCTAAAAATGGCCCTCATTACAAAAATGTAAAACACTCTCAAGAGAAGTTCCAGCAGAAACACAGACACTAAAATGTTTCTCTTGAATGAAGTCACTGTCTTAAAAACTAAACAAAACACCCAGATGATTCAAGGAGGATGACAATGGAATAGCTTGAGAAATGGGCGGTGGGGGGAGGAAGGAGCAATTCCAATCTGGGACCCCATTTTACGGTCTGTGTGTACATGCATACACACACACACACTTAAAATTATGAGCAGTTTAAAAAATACTAATAATATTCCACTGGAAGCAATAAAGGAAATATGCAGGAGAAAAACAAAAATGTCATCGAGTCCATCGAGTGGGAACATTCTTCAGAATTGACCGTTCTTGCCATTTCATCCTGCGTTTCAAGCACGTCTTTTTCTTTATTCCTAAAATGGCAAAACTGTTGCTCAAGAAGAAAGCCCATTTATAGCCCTTGTTGTCATTGAGACAATACTGGAGGCAAGAATTACAAATAAAGAGGAACACTAAATTAGAGAAATAAAGATAATTTCAAACAGAACAGGTGGATGGAGAAATTAAAAGCGTTGGCATGTCAAGAGGAACTCAGTGGGATATAAGTGGGGGGACCTGATCAGGAGCCTGCAGTGGTGGGTGGAGATCCGGCACAGGAAAAACAAGGCGAAGGGACAAGGAGAAGGCAGATGACAAAGACAACACAATGTGAGCACCAACATAGTATAATGGTTGAAATGTCAGATCAGACTCAAGAGTCCCAGGTTCAGATCTCCAGTAATCCATTGGGTGATCTTGAGATAGTCACATGCTCTCAGCCTAAACTACCTCTCAGGGTCGTTATGAGGATGATACAAAGGAGGGGAGAACAACAATGGTAGACTGCTTTGGATCCCCACTAGGGAGAAAAGTGGAATATAAATATCTAAATAATTACTAGAAATGGAGATGCCAAAGAACAAAATCATAGGATGCATTTTGGCCTAGCAACTCCCGATATTCAGTGCAAATTAACCCTGCCAGAAATCTCTGCCAGCTTCCATTTTATAGGTCCTGCCAGAGAGGAGGCTTAACTGGGAATGCCAAGGAAGAGCCAAGGGAGAGCCAAGACCCGCAGCTATGTTTGTATTTCAGAGCAGTAAGTCAGGGCCAAGGAGCAATTCCCAGTGTGGAGAATATGAAAAAGGTAAAGAAAGAGGCACACATCGGGATACATAAAAAATGAAGCAAAGTCAAATGGAGGAGGAATTAACAAAACGATAGTACCATTAACAGCTGAACTATGTGCCATCATGTAATAGAATCATAGAGTCGAAAGGGACCTCCAGGGTTATCTAGTCCAACCCCCTGCACAATGCAGGAAATTCACAACTACTTCCCCCAACCCACGCTCCCAGGGACCCCTGCTCCATGCCCAGAAGATGGCAAAAAACCCTCCAGGATTCCATGGCCAAACTGGCCTGGAGAAAATTGCTTCCTGACCCCAAAGTGGCAACTGGCATTTTCCTGGGCATGTAAGAAAGTAGTGATCAGAGTATGCAAGACTCAGGTTCAAGTTCTCCCTTGAGCATGGAGCTCGTTAGCAGGGCAGCCCTCAGGTGAGCTACACCTAAGTCCACTAAAGTCAATTGGCTTAGAAGGGTGTCACTCTGCTTAGAATGGAACTGTGGGTGCTGTGCGGCCAGCCACTCACTTTACTCTCCACCTGGTCTACTTCACAGGGCTGTTGTGAGGACATGAAGGAAGGTCATATCCTGTAGGAGAGGTGGGATAAAAATGTAATAATAAATGGAAAACATAGGAACACACAGAAGAAAAAGACAGAGTGGATGGCTTTAACAGGTTAAGTGCAGGAGGAGAAAGGATGGGAAGGGATGCAAAATGGGAGAAGCTAGAATGGGAGGGAGGGCTAATTAATGGAAGTGAACTGAACTGGCAACAGTTTCCTCCTACTCTGAAGGAAAAAAACCCTAGAGCTTTAGTTCTGCATCTCTGCATAATGCATAGTTAGCTCCACAGACAGAGATTCAGGGAAATAATACCCATGAATGTAGAACAGAGGAAATTAATTTCTCCTTTTAGGAAGGGACCCTCTATAGACACACAGGAAAACAATTCCGCCCACTCCATTTTTTTTAGGAGAGTGCTGTGTAGGGATCCTTGCAAGAGGACAAAGGCCTTTTGTACTCATCTATTGGTCGGTTCCCACACAACCTTTTCGATACGTGAGAGCTCAGGCTTAGAAGGTAAGCCTGTGAGCATGAAAGATGGCAATGGAATGTGGCCCAGAGATGAACAAACGCATAGAGCAGCTGCAGAACCAGACGTTATGTACAGAAGATGACGGATATTTCAGAACGGCAAGCAGGGGATTACTGGCAGAATGGCAGTCATCGCCAACCCCACAGTACAGAAAAGGAAACTTGAGTCAAAATGAGCAAAAAGACAGATGAGAAAGCAGCTCAGGTGATAGACAGTCTTCATGACTCATTTCGCTGTCATCATGTAGAAATCAGGCATATCCAAAATTAAAATCCCCGAGCCAGTAATTACCAGCTATAGTGACCGGGTCCAAATCGACACAAATTGACATTGTCAGTAGATTTGCACATGCCAAAGAGGGTCAAAGCAAACCCTCACCCAGTGCTTTATTAATTTTCAGATGCATCTCAAAGAGATATTCCTAGCACATCAAATCTGAATTCATACTGGGGGAGGGGGGCATGGAAAGAATAAAGAACTTGGAAAGAAACACTCTGTTCTTCTACTCATGATACAATCCCTAAATCCAAGCTACCAGAAACCGAGACGGTTTTCAAAAGAATCCAACTGGGAGAACTCACAGATTAGGTCTTTTGCATGTGAAGTTAAAGTTAGGAGAATTTGCTTCCGAGTCCCATCTCGGCCATGAAAGCTTGCTGGGGCAGCACAGCCTAGCCTACTCCACAGGATTGTTGTTGTGAGGATAAAATGGAGCCGGGGGGGGCGATGCTTTGGGTTCCCATTGTGGAGAAAAGGTGGATATAAATATTTAAATACACCAATCAACTATTGTTTGTTTACGAAACCAGCTTTTGTGTGTGAATTGTCATTCAGATCCTGGTTTATCTTGAAAAATGCCGGCTCCACCACCTCTGCGTTGCGGTGAGGGTGTTGCTGGAGAACAAACCAGGATGTCAACATTCATGCACCATGCAAAACCATGGTTAAGACTAAGCAATCCTACTGAGAGTTACTCCAGTTTGAGCCTAGCGCTTTTGATGGGTTTTAGGCTGGAGTAAATCTGCATAGCATTTCGGTGTAGTGGTTAAAACATGTGCGGACTCTGATCTGGGAGAACCGGGTTTGATTCCCCACTCCTCCACAGGCAGCTGCTGGTGTGACCTTGGGCCGGTCATAAGTTCTCTCAAGAGCAGTCCTTGAAAGAGCTCTCTCAGCCCCACCTACCTCACAGGGTGTCTGTTGTGGGGGAGGGAAGGGAAAGGAGTTTGTAAGCTGCTCTGAGACTCTGCGTAAAGGGCAGGGTATAAATCCAGTCTCCTCTTCTTCTCTTCATTGCACTGGAACTATGGGTGATAAACCAAACCATGGTTTCAGAGCCTGGTTTTACATAATTTTTGCCACAGCCTGTGCTCACACAACCATGGGCTTGGATTCAATGATGCATGGTAGGGTTGCCAGCTCTGGGTTGGGAAATACTGGAGATTTTGGGGGTGGAGCTTGTGGAGGGCGGGGTTTGGGAGGGGAAGATCTCAGCAGGGTCTAATGCCATAGATTCTACCCTACAAAGCTGCCATTTCCTCCAGGGAGAACCGATCTCAGTCATATGGAGATCAATAGCAGGAGATCTCCAAATGTCACCTGGAGGCTGGCAACCCTTTGCATGAGTGGTTCAAACAGACTTAGTGCCGCTCTGCTTGCTCAGGTTCTTCTGGCACACCTAGTGTGATTATCTTTCCCGTGTCTTACAACGCTCAGAAACTGCTTCCACAATGAGTTCCACAAGTGGAGACAACATCACAGAATATGCTGGGTGGGAGGTTATGAGTTCCTTCCACCAAAACTTCCTGCAACAGACAGGGACTTCCTTTGAGACAAACAGTCTTTTCTCTGCCAGAGCTGTAGGATTATTTAGGTTAGCAGAGTGCTCAAGGCACATAGCGCAGCAGAGCCTATCTGGGTAGAGTGTGCTGACAAGAAACAAAGTTACACATGGAGCTTCTTTATCTTTGCAAACTAATATGAGACCTTTATTGTAAGGAACTCCATTCTGGACAGGATAGAGCTGAGACAGGATTCTAATCTAGTCTAGCTAGCTAGGATGGATAGAGATGCAGGAAGCATGTCCTGCCCTCATGGTGCCAAGATGGAGAAGAGGTGGCACAATGTGGAGAGAAGGTGTCAGACTGGATGGAAGGACATTTCCTTGAGAGTAGCAATCTACACATCAAAGGGATAGTATCACAGTAGTAGAAAGGAAGGGTGATCAGGGCTGGTCTATCTATCCCTATCTCTCTGATTCTATTGTACTCCTCTCTGAAGTCTGAGACTAAGAGGCAGTGCAAAGTCCTTCACTTCCAACAAGAGCTAGCCGCTCTCCATCAGAAAAAAGTCATTCTCCATTTCAGAAAAATCTTTCTCCCTTGAAGGAAGAGGCAACAACTCATAGGATCCAACTTAGCGGAAGGGAGTCGTAGGATCCAACTCAGAACGTTTAACTTGGAGACAAGGGATAGGGAGAGGTTTCTTCCACCCTTCCACTTCCACAGGGACCCTAGTGCAACAGGAAGATCTTCTCAGCCAGAGATAGTTTAATTAAAACACAATGTTGCATGATACGTGAATTGAGCCAAAGACTTTCACAGGCCATATGGCATAGTGGAACAGGGCAAACATCAAGCCTTCACACTATATCCATTCAAGACATTCTAGAGCACCAACTTTGTCAATGTGGGTCATTGTCAACCCAGAACAAACCATGGTACCAATTGTCCCAAACTCAGAATGATAAAGGGTTGGAATTGGCCAGCTTCTTTCATTCAACCACACCCAGTTTTCTTCATTACTGCAGCCCCCATGTCATGTGCCTTTTGTCTATGCAAGTCCAATGATCCCCAGCATAGTCTTTTTCATTGTCCAATGGGCTACCCTCCTCTCACGTTCACCAACAGAAAGGTCACCTGGACCCAGCCCCCAAATGCACCCCAGTATACAGAAGCCCACTACAAGGTAGGTAGAAGCTTGCAATAAGAATACACAACCCACGTATATGCTGGCCTAATTCAGGCAAATCATTGCCTGTTGGTTGGTGGCCACCTATGAAGCAGTCCACATATGGAGGCTGCTCCTGCAGCGAGCCCTTTGGATGTTGCTACTTGCAAGGCAAATCGATCCACTTCAGCATGCTAGTGCACTGCAAACCATTCTGTTTTGATGACTTGTACCACAGGGCATGGAATCAGTGCAGGTCCATGTCAGGCAGTGACCATCCTCCATGCAACTGGGACTTCAAATGGCCATCCCATAGCTGCTTGTGCCAATGGGACCTCAGATGAAAGGTAAACTGGATTTTTTGGAGGATTTTCAGGATTTTCTCTTCTAGATTCAATCCATGCAAACAACGGAATAACTGGCTTGGATCCACCAGAGCATTTCTATGGACTGAAGGACTCCCAGCTGTGGAGAGCAAGTTCTTGCTTCCCACCTGACCATTTTGGGCTGCAGAGGAAGAAGGGAAGGGATGGAGTCACTCTTTGTGGGTAGAAATTCTTCCACCCACAGAAATGTTCTGGTGAATCCAAGCCACTGTTTTAAAATACGTCCCAACCTTTCCCCTCCCTCCAGTTTCAACTTTAAATGTTGGTTTTACAACAATGGTCCTTTCCACACTAGACCTTAAATCCTGGCTCAGCCCTGTCCCTGAATTTACAGTCAACACTAAATGCAATTTCACCCCTGTAATTATCTTGGGGCATTTTTACATTCTATACTACCCTCGAGTTCATCCCTGTAATTATCTCGGGGTATCTTTTGTTTCCACATTACATCGAGGTCACCCCAGTTTTGCCCCACACTTGCCCTGGGATAAACAGATACTGTTATAATCAGGGATAAATGCAAGGTATTGTGTCCCGATTTGAACTCTGATAAAACCAGGGATGAGATCCAAGTGCGGAAAGGTCCAATGTCTACCAGCTTTTCTTCTGGACCTTTCCAAAGGGAGGCTACAGTTCATAATATTTTTAATGTCTAAAATCAATAGCCATCTATATAGACTCTTTGTTTCTTCTTTAAATATACAGCATACTCCTTTTTTTTAAAAAATGAAAGGTGCATAAATCTGTCTTCTAGGTTAGCTATCTGTACAAAGTCAAAATTCATGCAGACACAATTTTGTGGGATAGAAAGGGGTCTTGAAAGGGATTTGGAAGCCACTGATCACAGGAGAGTCAAGGGACTGAAAGGCAGGAGGTTATTGAAAAGACTGAGGAGGAGAGGGTAAAGGGAGCAAGAACAAATCATTTTCTTTCTGTTTAAAGAGAAAGATTTTGCTACGATAACACATACCAATAAGGAATTTCTGCTCGTCAGAACTGCATTCATGCCAAATCTGACTTGTACTATTTTCCTGTAAGTTCCTTTCATGCTACCATGTAAACAGATACACATAAAGAGGGATCCCTGTGCCTTTAAGAGCAATGCAGAATAGGGAACAGCGGCACATACAGTTCTTCAACGTGAGTAGTATAGGGCAGGGGTCTTTTCGTAGAAAAACAGCTGCAGGAGCTCATTAGCATATGGTATGCTAATGAGCTATTAGGCTATTAACATATGCCACGCCCCCTGACATCACTGGAAGTGATGTCAGAAGGGAAGCAAAAGGGGGAGCGGCATCTTCAAAAGCCTCCCCTTCCCTTCCCCAGCTGGTCTGGGTGGGGGAGCTAAGAGAGAAGGGGTTTAAAGTTTAAACTCCTTCTCATGAGAGTTGGGCCACAGAAGTAGGAAAGAGGGAAGGAAAGAGAGAGAGTAGAGAGAAGGAAAGAAGGAAGAAAAGAGGGAAAGAAAGAGAAGGAAAGGGGAGGGAAAGAAAGAGAGGGAAGAAGAAGGGAAACAGAGAAAGGAGGAAAAAAGAGAAGAGAAGAAGGTGGGAAAGAAAGAAAGAAAGAAAGAAAGAAAGAAAGAAAGAAAGAAAGAAAGAAAGAAAGAAAGAAAGAAAGAAAGAGAGAGAGAGAGAGAGAGAGAGAGAGAGAGAGAGAGAAGAGAAGAAGGAGGAAAAGAGGAAAAAGAAAGAAGAAAAAGAGGGAATGAAAGAAATTTGGCGGCAATTCGGCCCCATTATATCCTATGGGCCATTGAAGTCAATGGTGAAAACATAGGGTATATTCTGGGGACTGGAGGGGAGGGAGTTTGAGGGAGAGGCTCCAAACTCACAGGATAGCTGATGGAGCCTCTTCCCAAGATACCCACCAAGTTTCAAGAGAATTGGACCAGGGGTCCAATTCTATGGGCCTCAAACAGGTTGCCCCTATTCCCTCCATTGTTCTCTATGGTGGGAAAAAGTAACTTTTTTCCCACCATAGAGAACAATGGAGGGAATAGGGGCAACCTGTTTAGGGGCCCATAGAATTGGACCCCTGATCCAATGTTCTTGAAACTTGGTGGGTATCTTGAGGAGAGGCTCCATCAGCTACCCTGAGAGTTTGGAGCCTCTCCCTCAAATCCCATTCCCTCCACCCCCAGAATATACCCTATGTTTTCACCATTGACTTCAATGGCCCATAGGATATAATTGAGCTGAAATTGACATTCGGCTGCCTGAAAGACTCCCTGGGACGCCGGCTGGGGGCGGGGCTTGGCTCCTGAGCTCCCGGAGCTGCACTCCGGTGCACTCCCCCCCAAAAAGACCCCTGATATAGGGAATGGGGAAACTTCACATGTCCAAATCCTATGCCACTAGGGAAGGTACAGGGACCCTATAGTCATCCACCTGTGGGGTGTGTCCACCTGTGCCACTGGAAATAACCCCTTGCATGAGTGCCTGTGTTTGTGGTAGAAACCAAGAGGAATAAGATCAGAGCCAACAGACAGTGGCGAGGGCAGTGAAGCTAAGGACCCATTCTTGGATTCCATGCGTCACACGGATTTCTGCATTTCTTGAGAAAAGGACATCCCAGCAAAATGAGTTGAGTCATCATCTGTTACCCCAAGGCATACTGCAATGGGCAAGAAATTAAAAGTAAATGAAAGACCTTGTTTCAAAATTTCATCTAGGGTTGCCCTGCCGGGTCCTACCTGGGAAGTTCTGCCACATGCGCAAAGTGTGCATGGTGCAATGACATCACCCAGGAGTGATGCTATCACGTTGCCATCATTGGGGGGTGATGCTCTAGTTTTTGGGTAAAACTATGGGGTGTTTTGCCTTCAAAACCATAGAGTTCACCCAAAAACTAAAGCATCACCCCCCGATGTCACCAACACTATGAGACCACTTCCGGGTGATGTCATTGCATTGGGGACATCACACAGTGATGCCCCTGTTAGTGGGCGGGGTTTTCCCCATCAGCCAAGTGGCCATCAGCGGATCCAGGCCCCTAAAAGCAGGGGAACCCTCTCTGGGACCTGGAGGTTGGGCACCCTAATGTCAGCAGCCCTGAAATACAATAATAACCCAAATCCTGATAACATGCAAGATTTGAGGATTCCCCCCCCCCAAATAATTCAATGAAGCAATTCAGCTTTGGAAAAGACAGGGGAAGGGAACAAATGCACACCCTGTGGACAATCGCCCGCCTGCCCCCCTTTCCCCTTGCAAACTACAACATTACAGGATGTCGGCTCCCTTCAAGGGATCTCATTGCCTACCATGCAACAACCGAGCCACATTTCAGAAAATAAAGAGAAGATTTCCTCTTCCTCCCAGCTCAGGGTTACCAGTTCTGGGTTGGGAAGTTCCTGGAGAGTTTGGGAGTGGAGCCTGCGGAGGGACCTCAGTGGGGTATAATGCTGTAGAGTCCACCTTAAAAAGCAGCCATTTCCTCCAGGGGAACCAATCTCTGTCTGTCATGGACTGCATGGGAGGATGAGTCCTCATGGGAGGAGGAAGACAACCAGCCCCCGAGCCCCATCTTGACACATCCATCCCGTGAGGCCAGTTTCTCAGCGCCTCCCTGAAAGGACCCTGAGCCAATGCTGGACCACCCCCTGATCCAATGGGGTCCTCAAGCCAGGAAATCCCAGCATGGACCCACCCACCGCCAGGCCCACTATGGTTTCCTGAAGGACCCCAGGAGCACAGAAAGTTAACGGCAAGGGCTGAGGTTTGAACTGGAGGCAGGAGTGCCCCTTTGGCAGCCCAAGGCCTCCTCTGTCGAGGGAATGCCAGGAGAAACCAATAATTCACACAAATACATGAATCTGGCTTACACTGAACCAGACCCTTGGTCCATCAAGGTCAGTATTGTCTACTCAGATTGGCAGCAGCTCTCCGGGGTCTCAGGTAGAGGCCTTTCACTCCACCTGCTACTCAGTCCTTTTAACTGGAGATACTGGAGATTGACTGTGGGGCCTTCTGCCTCTGGAATGCATAACTTGCTCTTGGACTGCCTTCTGACTTTGCCTTTGGATTGTACTATCCGACTCTGAGAACCCTGGCGGTAGTTGTCCTGGAATGTATTTCTTTGACCGTGTAATATTGTATTCTTATGAAAAATGGTCTTTGACCGCAAATGAACATTCATTCATTCATCTGGAGTTCCGCTGTGACTCCGGGAGACCTCCAGCCCCCACCTGGAGGTTGGCAATCCTAGTGAGTGAACCTAGGACAGTAATAACTTCAAGGGTGGGGTGGTGTTGGTTTACAATGACATATCCCTGAATTGCAGCAGTGGGGTGCTCCTTCCAGTCGGTGGGAGCCTGAAGTGCCCCCCCGCCAAGAATCCCAGGAAAATACAAAAGCTTTCTGTGCAGGAGGGGGACCTTTCCCAGCAGTGACCACTCACAGCTCACTGAACCATTACCCCCCCACACACACACGCCCGGTTTTGTACAAAGTGCATTTTAGAGTTATTGGAACAGGGTGCCACATGCTTGTCTGCTTGCCTACCAGCAGATGGCGTTATTGCTATTCAGATCTCTGCAGCAAGGAACGCTCAGGTTCCAAGAAACTGGGAGGGGCGGGGTACAGATCTAAAAATGATCACTGGGTGGGGGCCTTGTCTTGTAACTACGCCGTCTGGTTCCTGAAACATCCCAAACCCAATGCTTTCCCCCAAAGCCACCATCATGCTGATGAGCATCCAACAACAAGAACAGGACTGGGCTTTGTAAAAAGAAAAGTAAATGAATGGGAAGTAGATTTGTGGGGAACCCTTCCAAGGGGACCCTCCTTTCTTCATCCTGCAGTGAAAACCTGAGTCCAGGGATCTGCCCTCGCCCTGCAGTGGCGGCGTCTGCTGCCATTAAGAGCTGCCATAGTATGTGAGGTAGTGATCCTTGGTCCTGGCAAGGGAAGGCAGAACTCTGGAATCTGGAACCACTGCAAGGAAAGCCAAAATTTAAAGAAACTACAGGCCACGCCCCCCATCAACCCAATGGAATGCATTTGGAAAAGGGTTGCCAAGTCTGGAGTGGGAAATTCCCAGAGATTTGGGAGTAGAATCTGGGGAGGCTGGACTTGAAGGGGATGGATCTCAGTGGGGTATAATACTGTAGACTCCACCCTCCCAAAGCAGCCTTTTCTCCAGGGGAACTGATCTCTTTTGTCTGGAGATCAGTTGTCATTCTGGAAGCTCTCCAGGTACCACCTGGAGGTTGGCAACCCTAATTTTGAGGCAGTGTGATCCAGTAGGGAAATATCAGCTAGGTAACGGGGAAATAGGGGTGTGGAGATCACATAAACCAAGGTCAGCTGCTTCCAGTACTAGGCAGGGCATCTTGGCAAGGGACTGGATGGGAGAATTAAAATCAATGTGGTTTCTTTCCCTGCCAGCCTCCTCAGCCTGGCAACCCGGCAGCACCTTTCCCAATCCACAAACCTGCCCATGTGTGACTTCAAGTCCTAAATGACAAAACAGCTTCCTCTACCACAAGGGATTCACCTTTGCAAATATGGTGTATATAAATTAAAAAAAAATAGACCCATTATAGTGACTGAAAAACTGAGGCTAAGGGAGCTATTTGCTGTCAAAGTGCATGGGTGACTGAGGAACATAGCCATTGGCTTTAGAGTCCAGACCAGAGCTCCTATCATAAGGTCCTCCTGTCCCATTTCCATTCTCCAGGGCTCACACGCTTTGTAAGGATGTGCCCCCAGTTTCCAAAAAAAGATGTTGCAGTGGTATTGCACGGACCGAGCCTACGTGGAGGCAAGGCTTTTTTTTTTCCTTTCAATTTTTTTAGTGGGAAAAGAAACACTGCCCAGCAGTTCTTTTGGCAATCTCAAGAGCGGGTCCATCTATAAAGCAGAGGGAGGTTTTTTTGGCAGTGAGTTAGCTGTGGCCAGAGAGATGCTGTCTTTCCCACCCCATCTGACTTTGGACCGGTCAAGAACCAAAATCATCCCAACGAGATGTTGCAAGGCATTGTGGGTATTTGGTAGCCCTGCTCGCTCGATTCGTCATTAAAGGACTTCCTGTGTTTGTGATGGGGGAGTAAACAGAGAACATCCGCCCTATCTGTGGCAGTCGTAGAAAACAGTTCTTGGGGAGCTGGAGGTTTTCTGGAATGGACTCAGGAAGCACCGTCCTTGAAAAAGAAAGAAAAAAATCTAATAAAGCCAACTCTGCTCCAGTGGGATTGGCTGGACCTCTCGGAGCCCGTGTTGAAAGAGGAACAGGTTGCCAAGTAGGAGACTTGCTGGGGATCAGGGGAGAAGTCCGGGTTCCTTGGCCAAGTGGGGAGACGGGGAAAGCCAAGGCCTCCCAAGGCTGGGGGGTGGGAGGGAAGGAAGCAGGAACTCCCCTCTAGTACACCCAGCTGACGGGAACCCACTGCGGTTCGCTGTGCAGCTTCTCCAGGGCCTGCTGCAGCTGCTGGAATGTCCGCTCCATGTTGTCGTTGACTAAGGAGAGGTCAAAGTAATGCCCGTAGCCCCGCTGGATCCGGCAGCTCTCATCCACCGTCCGCTTCAGGTCAGCATCCTGGAGGGATGGCCAAAAGGACAAGTAAGAACATTTCCGTCACTGTTCAACCCAGGATTCCTCACATAAGTCTGAGGAGCATAGATGTGGGAACTAAAGAACAGCGCTTGTGAGTGATCTCCACCCTCTTCACACTGCCATCTTGGCCTCTGTGATGCTAAGGAAGTGATTCTCAATGTGGCGCCCAATGAGGGGCCCATTTTCCGCTTCCCCAAAGAAAATAGCCAGTTCTGACCTTCTTCCACCTCACTGGAGCAAAAGATACTTCAGAAAAAGCCAGGAGGCAAAAGCTTTGATTCTGCAGGAAGCACCCATTTGGATGTAGTTGCCTCCAAAACAGGAAGGTACTTGGCTTTCAATATCCCCCCATTTTAGGGGGGGGAGAGAAGGAGCTCCATGTGGAGAAGGAGGAAGAAGCAGCCGAAGATGAGCCTTTCCCCTCCCGCTCTGACAGCAAGGCCCGGGCCTGCCAATCCTTTTCCCCCAACCACCCTGGCACTGACGTTGAGGCCCACGCAGCTCCCAGTCACCTGGCACACCAATCCTTCTCCTCCACCTCCCCTCCCCCCGCACTGGCGGTGAGCTGCATGGGCCCACCGAGCCTTTTCCCACCCCCTCCAGCACCAGTGGCAAGGCTCAAGTGGCTCCTAGCCACTGGGCCCGCCGAGCCTCCCCTCAACGGCCAGAGCATTCTCTGAGCATGCACATGGAATGATTTTACTTTTGGGGGATTTAAATATCCCCTGTATATTTTTTCAACTTTTTAGATTTTTCTGCACACCTGGGGACTGCCTCAAATGTGCAGGAAAATCTCTCTGCCCCCCAAGTGCCCCCAATGTGTGGATTTAGATATTTGCACAGAGGGGGCCTCTTGGCTATTAGTATATAGATATTTATACAGATTTTATACAAATTTTAAATTTATACAAATTTGTATACAAATTTTATAGATTCTATTTTCCTCTGCACCAATTTGTTTCTTCACTTTCATTTTGCCTCAGTGTGCCCCCTTTTTTCTTCACTTGGCCACCATGCCTGCCATTTTGTGCTGGCAGCCACTCCTGAAAACTCCAGAAGTGTCCTCAATAGGGTTGCCAGGTCCTTACCTGCTGCCCATGGGGGGGATTTGGGAGGGCATTCTGTGGGTGGGCTGGGACATTGCTGATGCAGTGATGCCATTTCTGGAAGTGATGTCATTGTGTCAGTGACATCGGGCCAACAGTCTAATTTTTGGGCAAAACTCTATGGTAAAAAATGGCTACAAACCATAGATTTTTGCTCAAAAAGTAGAATGTCACCCCGACATGATGACATTGCTTCCAGAAGTGACATCATGTTGATGATGTCACCAAGGGATGCCTTTTGGGGGTGTGGTTTCCCCAATGGCCAGCTGGTTTCCCCAATGGCACAAGCCCGAAAAACCAGAAGATCCCCCACCCCCACCTGGCGGGCTGGCAAACCTAGTCCACAAATTCAATCAGATTGGAGACCTCAGATCCTCGTCACCATTAGCCATGTGATGGACAGGCCCTATGCTGAATGTAGACATGGATGGGGCAAAGCTTTTAGTCATTTCCCTGCCACACCAGGGTTCCCTACAGGGCAGAATCTTGCCTCTTCAGCTCACTTCCTTCCTCCTGCATGGTCAAAATGGAACTCCCCTTTCCTCATGTTTCCCCTCCTGTGCCTTGTCCTTCAGGTTTAACAGCCAAGGGCAGTGTCCGCCTCTTATTTTAATTTAATTTGAATAAATAAATAAATATAATAAATAATTTATGTACGGCAACCAGCTTCTAGTGTTGTGTTTTCCACTGTAACTGCACTAAAGGGGGATACTTTTTTTAATAACCACTTTTCCAGTCCGTGACAGCACTAGTGGTCCACCTTAAAGGGCCGTCATGACTACAACAAGTTTAAGTCGAGCCAGAGCTCCCCTGGGTTCTTCAGTCGTGATCTTCATTGTTGAGACTCAGTTGTGGGATATGTCTCGTCCTGTGGCAGTGCCTCCAAAGCATGTACAGAGGGCACTTTCTTGTCATCCACCCATCAAGCGACATCCTTTCCACAGGACAGAGACACGTGATCCCTGGCAGCTGCTCCGTTAAGAGGGTGCCAATGCCACATAGTGGCCCAAATGAGAAACCTTCTACTCCTGGAACTACACTTTGAAGTTTTCATGGGGTTAATGAGGACATTGTAATGTGCGGACTGACCCTCTGCCTAGAGTTGCCAACCTCCAGGTAGCACCTGGAGATCTCTGGCCATTACAATTAAACTCCAGGCAACCAAGATCAGTTCTCCTGGAGAAAATGGCTGCTTTGGAGGGTGGGCTCTGTGGTGTTATGCCTGGCTGAGGTCCTTCCTCTCCCCAAACCCCTGCTGAGGGTCTACCCCTAAAATCTCCAGGTATTTCCCAACCCAGAGCTGGAAACCCTGTCTCAGCCTAAGCTACCTTGCAGGTTTGTCGTGATGATAAAATGGGGCAAGGAAAACCCTGAGGAAAAGCAGGGGATCAAATTTGTGTCAGATATGAACAAAAGTAACCAGTGTAGTAGGGCTGTAACTTCTAATTTTGGAGTGACCTTCTTCAAGCATACTTTCTCCAAAACTAGTTTGGGGGGTAAACACGGCTTATTCTCAGTTTTGAAGATACGAAAATATTCACAGATGATTGCAGACAATTTTAACACTGCCAGAATCTATCCTCGAATGCAGTCAGTCTCATTTTGGTGCTTAGACAAGTTCCCAACTGGGTCAGGAAACAGCATATTATTATTTCACTATCCTTGGGTCATGGCTGATGCTGACAAGCCATTTATGGAGCAGTGATGATGCTAAGCCACGGTGACTTAGAAGTTAAGACGCTGCAGACCGGAAGGTCCGTAGTTTGGCAGTTCAAGACCTTAGTGCCCTGTGATGGAGTAAGTGCCTGTCTCTGCTCCTAGCTCCTGCCAACCTAGCAGTTCGCAAGCAAGAAATTGCAAGTAGATAAATTGGTACCACTTCGGTAGGAAGGTAACAGCGTTCTGTGCACGTCGGCGTTTAGTCATGCTGGCCACATGACCACGGAGAAGTCTTCTGACAACGCTGGGTCTTTGGCTTGGAAACGGAGATGAGCACTGCCCCCTAGAGTCGGATTCGACTAGCTTTCAAGGAAGGGAAACCTTTACCTTTAACCTTTATGCTATACCTTAGGAGAGCTCAAATGAAAAGTGGCAGTGTCAGGCAGCTATTTTGCATCAAGCCTAGGCCAAAAACGCCATCGAGAGAGGTCTTTCACATTTCCACCCAGTGTCATGCTGGCAAATGAAAAATCTCACCGTCAGTTGCTTGGTAGCCACGCCACTCTCCAGAGCTGCTTTGTTCATGGCCCGTAGCGTCTCGAAATCTGGTGCTTCGATGAACACCACGTAGGGAACGAACTCAGCAGTCCTCAAAACCTTCACAGCCTGACCAAGCATTCAAGACAGGAAGAAGGAAGAATAAGCAACCGTCGTCGGTATGGCACCATGCCAGCAGTCTGCTGGGAGCTGCATACAACCTGGGGCGCATTCACAGTGGCAGTTCTCTGGCCTAGCACTGAACGTGTTTCCACCGCCTCACGCTTGCACTTTTCACTCACCTGGCACTAATTATCGGTGCAAGACTAAATGGGAGTTCACCACTTCACAGGCCCACAGCCAGGAATTTTTAAGTCGGGGTCATTTAAATTTCTCAGGGGAGGCTAATTTAATTCATATTAATTTAATTGAAGGGCTACCGTAGCACACAACCCATTGGCATCGCTGAGTGAAGAACAACTGTGAACCGCCAGGACACAGAACACGCCTAAAAATGCAAAGAAATCGGGACTGCTCCCCCCTCAACGGCAGACTGTCAGCTTGAGAGCTCATTCATTCTGCCAGGGGACCTAACCCCCCAAGCCGTGATAGTCCGGCTAGCACATGTCTCCTGCATGCAACACATCCCAGACCGAACTTCACTTGCCACCACCTAGGTGAATCTAGATCACTAACAAGACAGGGGAGTACACTGTGTCCCTTTAGCCTCCTGTGGGGCTGAAGGCAGCTGCCAAAAATCCAACAAATGGTGGGTGCTTTTTTATGGCTGCAATACACGCTTGTAACCAAGTGTGATTTCTGAACAGCAGGCTCGACAGAGCAGTCACTGAAGCAGAAGAGGGAGGGGCTGGGCTGGAGACTCAAATCAGCTCCTGGAACAGGCACAACTTTCCCTCCGGGCGTGGGTGGGGGAGAAAGAGCAGAGGGCCCACAGCGGCAGGAGCACGCCGGGCTGTCCATGGGGAGTGGCAGCCGGTCCGGGCTCGAGCTCTGGCTGCGGCAGAGCATCCCAGGGGAGGTGCATTCGCTTTGACTTCCCGGGCTCCTTCTGCGTCCCCCCTGCCTGCCGAGCACCTTGGGGGAGAGGAGAGTGGCAGCCCCCAGGCAGTAAGTCGGGAGTCCAGGCCTCATGGGGCCCCACTGTAGCTATGGGCCCTCTTGACCCGCAGAGAATGCAAAAAGTTGGAGGGAAGGAAATGGAAGGGGGTGGGTGGGCTGCTGCTTTCTGAGGCCTAGTGTGGAAACTTGGAACAAATTGCTAACTCTTGTAATAGAACGCCTTCCCTTTCAGTGAAATGACATAAGTAGCCACACTGGATCGGGCCAATGGTCCATGTAGTCCAGCAGTGGCCAATCAGATGTCACAAGAAAGCCCATGAGCAGGGATCATTAGTAGGGTTGCTAGCCTCCAGGTGGTGGCTGGAGTTCTCCGGGGATTACAACTAATCTCCAGGTAACAGAGATCAATTCCCATGGAGATAATGGCTGCTTTGGAAGACGGACTCTATGGCATTATGCCCCACTGAAGTCCCTCCCTCCCTCCCTCAAACCCCATCATCCTCAGGCTCCAAACTCCAAACCTCCAGGTATTTCCCAACCCAGAACTGCCAACCCTTCCTGTTAGCAACAGCCCTCCCTTGCTGACTGCTCCCCAGCACCGGTCAATCAGAGGCACTCTACTTCTTTACACAGTGAGTGATAAAAATGGGGAATTTGCCACCAGAGGATGTAGTGATGGCCACAGGCACAGACAGCTTTAAAAAGGGATTAGATAATATTCATGGAGGATAGAGTCTATCAGTGGCTAGTAGCCATGGTGACTAAAAGGAATCTCCATGTTCAGAGGAAGTCAACCTCTGAATCCAAGAGCCAAGAGGCAACATCAGTGGAAGGCCTCAGCCTCTATGCCCTGTTGTTGGCCATCCAGGGGAACTGGTTGGCCACTGGGTGAGACAGGAGGCTGGGCTAGATGGACAAATGGTCTGACCCAGGAGGGCTCTTCTGATGTTCTTATGAACCTAGAGGTCCCTCTTTGGTTATCTGGGCTAATAGCCAGAGATTGGCCCATCCACCACAAGTGTGTCTGTATCCCCCTTCAAATCCACCTAAGCCCACGAACCATTGCACTCTAGGCAGTGATAGCAATTGCATGGTAAATTATGTCAATTTCACATGGTAGTATGATTCATTTCTGAGTCTCTCTCTCTGTGCATTTATTCAATTTATATTCCATCCACCGTCCATGGAACTCAGTGCAGTCATTGGATTTGCCCATCCACGTGCTCACCAAATGCGGACCTGCCTAACTTCAGGAAGGTCCCTGCATCGTGTGTCTTCAGACCACATCCCGGGGGATCAATCCAGCCCCTCCTGCTCTCTCACATGTGCCCATTCAAGGATTTCCACTGTGCATTACTGAGCACTCTCTTTCTTGCAGACCCCCAGCCGGGCACATGTTGTATAGCTGGGCTGCCAAGTGTAGGTTGGGGAAATACCTGGAGATTTTGGGGGACGAACCAGGGAAGGGTGGGGTTTAGGGAGGGGAGGGAGCTCAGCAGGGTATAATTCCATAGAGTCCACCCTCCAAAACAGCCATTTTATCCAGGGGAACTGATCCCTGCACTCTGGAGATCAGTCGTTTACTTGGAGGTCTCCAGGACCCACCTGGAGGTTGGCAACCCAATCAGTCCATCTCTCATGCCACTTGCCCCTAGCAACTACATTGAAGGGGAGGTCAGCCTTTGCCTCCTTTTGAGGAAGGCCATGTTCCTCTTCTTCCTAGAGCCCTGGTATGTAGGGCTACTTTTACAGAGAAATCGGCATACAGCTGTTTTGGGTACCAATATGACTGGGCAAGTACGGTATTTACTCAGATTTAAGACTAGTTTCCCGCCCCCAAGGCATACCATAAAACAAAGGGGTTTTCCCCCTTAAATCTGCACAGACATTACTACAATTATGCATAATAATAATAATAATAATAATAATAATAATAATAATAATAATAATACTCTGTATATAATATTTTTGAGTAGGGGTGGTCTTACATTCAGAGCCCTCTTCCTTTTGAGTAAATACAGTAGTTATAATTCTGGACATGGAAATAATAATGATGATGATGAAGTCCAAATAAATCATACTGACTTAGCTGCATGACAAGGACAGATCCTCCTGGTGCATGAGATCACAGGAACCTTCTCCATGACCTTCCCCTCCATCCCAAACTTTCAAACAGGACGAAAAGGGCGACTTACTTGTGGGTTGACATCCAGAATGCACATCTTGCCTGACTCGATGACTTCATGGATGGAGTCAATCTTGGTCCCATAGAGGTTCCCCTCGTACTCGCCATGTTCCAGGTAGCGACCTCCTTTGATGTCCACCTCCATCTCATTCCTTGTCACGAAGCAATACACCTGCCCTGTCTGCTCGTGCTCCTTGGGCCTTCGGGAAGTGTCTGCAAGGAAGCTCGTGCATTAAGTAAGCAGCATGAATCTGAAGGTGATCTTTTGCAAAGGCTTCTTTGAACCACATCTCCCCAAAACAGGAAAGCCGATTGAAATACTACAAAGGTAAATTACATGGCCAAAGACCATAAACCTGTTGATGATGCAGTTCAGGGCTAAGATTGACTTCCCCACCCTGTTGAAAGGGAGCCAAGACTTACATGGGATGGTGGTTCCGTACTGAGATGGGTCAGACATGATCAGCTTGTTCTTCAGACTGCGTCGGCCAACCCCCTGGGCACCGATGAGCACCAAAGTTTTCCTGCGGAAGGGAGGCATGCGTGCCACCTCTTCGTAGATCAAGAGCTCATGGCGGTCAAACTCTGCAGTAGAAGGAACAGAAATCACTGTTCACTGTAAGGCAGAGAAGCCACGGTCATGGCGTCCTTGACTTAGAAGGCACCTGGGAAGCCATCTGCCCTCTGGTCCATGCAGGAAATCCAGTGCTACCACATTCCTGACTGGTGGCTGTCCAGATTCTGCTTGAAAGCTTCTAGAGAGCCCCACAGTGTTTCACTGCTGAATTGCTGTTACCATTAGGAATGCATCTCCTGTTTGGTGTAGTGGTTAAGTATGTGGACTCTAATCTGGGAGAACCAGGTTTGATTCCCCACTCCTCCACTTGCAGTTGGTGGATGACCTTGGGCAAGCCATAGTTCTGGCACAGCTGTTCTTGAAAAAGAGCAGTTTCTGTTAGAGCTCTCTCAGCCCCTCCTACCTCACAGGGTGTCTGTTGTGGGGAGGGGAAGGGGAAGGAGTTTGTAAGCCGCTCTGAGACTCCCTTGGGTAGTGAAGGGCAGGGTATAAATCCAATCTCCTCCTCCTCCTCCTCCTCCTGATGTCAAACTAAACTCTACCCTCCTATAACATAAAGCCATTGGATCTAGTCTGTGCCCTGTGGAACCGCAGAAAACAAGTCCTTGCCCTCTTCCTACATCCCCCACTGGTGGACTTCCTGATGGCACCTGGTATTTTTGGCCACTACGTGACAGAGTGTTGGACTGGATGGGCCGTTATCCTGATCTAACATTGGCTTCTCTTATGTTCTTATGTTTCATGGAACAGCCCTTTGGGTATGTGAACAGCACGATCACATCACCCCTTAAGTCTTCCCTTCTCTAGGCTAAATACACCCATTTTCCCAAATCTTTCCTTATGGGCTTCATTAGACAGGATCCAGCCAAAGAACGGGATCCAACCAGCTTTCCTTCTGGTGAAAAAGGGAGGAGATGATCCCCTTTGATCATCCAAAAAAAAAAAAAAAGGCTATGTTGATGATCATGGGACCAGCACAAAAGCCATGTGAGAGGGGGGCAGTGATAAAGGGTGCTAGATCCAGCCCCAAACATGCCTGCCCTGGCAGAACCTCCCATGTCTTCATTAAAACCTAAGCTAATTTTTAACTTACCAATTACTTTCAAAAATTGAAATAAAAATGTGTAATAGTTTTCTCTATACCATTTTAATGTGTCCTTCTAAAAATCGTTTTGGAAAAATCCCGCCCATGAATTTTTAAGGAAACAAAGTACCAGCTTGCCAAACTGAGGATTTTCTTCCTTCCCCAACCTCCAGCTCCTAAATCTTAAAGCACTGATGACTGGGGATATAGACAAAAAAATAGCAGAATATGAGTTTCGGCAGGCAAATGTGTATTTGGAGAAATGGGAATCATTTCAGCTTTATGAGTATGGGGCATTATTCTTTCAAATGAGTCTCCACAGAGCCATGTGTGTCATCTGAAAGAATGATTTTTATAAAAAACGACTCCTCCTGAAACCATAGCTAAGCATAAATCCGGCCACATGGGGGTGCCTGAGAGATTCCAGAGGTAGAGAGCTGCAGAGAAAGAACAGATTTTTGCTTTTAAATGTAAACACTGTCAGTTCTGTGTGTGCGGGTTGCTTATCAGAGGGTGAATCCTGGTTCCCTTTACCTCTATTGACAACACACTAAAAGGTGTTCAGTGCTGATCACCTACTAGGTCAAGGGTTCCCATCCCCCAAAGGAGTCTGGGAACTGTAGTTTGGCACAGGTGCTGAGAATTCTTTTAAAAGATCTCTACTTCCCCTAAACCACAGGCTTTCCCAGGAAATAGCCATGACTGGATCTGTTCACATGTTACAGTGAATGAATGTACAGTCTGCATACCTTCATTTTTGACTTGAGACCAGGGACCAGAATTTGTATAAATCTGGTGTTCAAATCACACATTCATTTGTACATGCACTGAATGCAACTTGAGAATGACTGAGCTCACATCATGAGACAAATCAGGTTTTACGATGCACGTGGATTGCATGTATGTTCACAGCAGCATGTGGACACAGCTCCTAACAAACAACAATACCCACAGTGCATATAGAAAGGAAGGGAAAACAGAGGAATTGTTTTTGCAAACTGGGGTGAAAGGTGAGTCTAAGCTTCAAAAAGGCTGAAAGTAACTCGTTCGACAAAGAAGGTGAGGACTTTGAAATGACTTCCAGTTCTTGGTACTGGGACCAGTATTTTGTTACTGGTCTCAGTAATGCTTCTAAAGGAAAGGGGTGAGATAGGAACTAAGAAATGGCACAATCTGGTGCAAAGCTCATTTCTAAAGAGTGCTTGTAGGTCGAACTCAAGAGAATATCATTGAGGGCTCCACTAATGGTACATAGGTAGGGTATGCCAGGTTTCCTGCTCTGAGTGGAAACCTCCCGGCCCAGCAACCTCTTTTCCCTGCTGCAACTCAATAAGGCAGTGAGGGCAAAATGGGGGGGGGAGCTTGGTCTAACACCACAACATCACTCCTGGCATGAACCTGGAAGTATCATCATCAGGTTAGGGTGACACTCTAGGATTCCACTGAATCTAAAACCATAGAGTTTTCCAGGAACCCTAGAGCATTGCCCTGATGTAAAGGTGTTGCTTCTGGGTTCACACTGGAAGTGACATCACAACATCACAGCGATGTCGATGTACATGTCCCTGCCCCCTTCCTAAGTTCCTGCTGGTTGCTAGCACTGGGCTGGAAACCCTTTTCATAGGAAGCACAAAGGAAGCAGGTATCAGCTCAGACCGAGGCCAGAACATGTGTGGGCTTCTTTCAATGACAAAAGACACAGTACCCCAAGAGGCTGCCCAGCCACAAAAGGCTTCTGAAGGACTGCCGGGGGAACAGTGGATGATCTTTCCTAACTAGAAGCTGAGCTAGTGCTCAAGCCCTACCTGGATGCCCCACTTTCAGAATGAGAAAGCCACATCCCCTATCCCATTTTAATTATCTTGTGGACATTTTGCACATGTTCAGAGCAATGATCCCTCTAAGCTGTGGAGTTTTGTGAGCAAAAATTCTGCTTTGTGGGCTACTGGCATTAAAGTCGTGAGTGAGCAATTTGGCTACTGCATAAATTAGCTTGCTCTGGAGCCATCCTTCCTGAGCTCAGACAAAAATCTGTGAGCTTGAAGCTGAAAAACGATGAGCTAGCTCACATTAACTCAGCTTAGAGGGAACACTGGTTCAGAGGTACCATTCTTCAGGACTGACCCCTGGCTACGAAAACAAGACTCAGAGGCTGACCCTTGGCTTTGTGCCACCAGAGAGATTTGAATATCTAGAAATGTATCATCTTTGTTGGTTCAAAGAGGGGGGAGGAGATCCCTAACCATCAGTTTTGGCAGTCGGAAGGCAGATCTTCAGGCTCTGATGGAGATTGAAAAAAACTGCTGACTGAGCTCCCAGGAAAATCTGTCATCTTGCAGAATTCGAAACCAGGTTTCTCTTGAGAGTTTGGTTAGGGATCCTCAACTGGTGTGTGGGTGGGGGGAAACTAGCCCCCAGAACAAACCTGAAGAACCAAGAGAATCTGCCTCTATGCATGCCTCTGAAAATATGCTTGATCGATTCTTCACAGATAAAGCAGCAAGAGAGAACTGAAATCTCCATGCATCATCGATGATGAATGGCAAAGTTTTGCCGAGATGCACAATCTAGACACACAGCATCCTCGAATGCTGAAACAGGGAAAGTTGTCCAGAGCCCTTGCCTGCATTTTTTGTGGTCAGGTACATCATCCTCTTCTTCTTCTTCCCACTGAGGCTTCCACACAAGGCACCTGCCAGGAGAAGAAGGAAATATGAAGAAAGCCCAGGAGAGGGTCTTAAGAAGCTGTCTATAATAGGAAACTTTTCTATGCACAGGCAGTCACTGGAAGAAAGTGAGAGCAGTCGAAAGAGATGATGGAAGATCCCCCTAGCCAATGCTTTGTCATCTTCCTGACTATGAGTTCTGGGTGGAGGAGCTACAAGTATTGTCCAGGAATGCAGTCTCCAGCAAAGGTCCTGGGATGCAAAGTCCAAGGAATCATCATCTCTTCCTGGAGTTGTGGGTTCAGATTTCACCACCTCCCCATTCTAGGAGCCAGCAGGACTTCTTCGTGGATGAAAGGTCTAATAACGGCTACCAGCAAGACAGCCAAATGAAATGTCCATCATTACATGCATGCCTCTGAACACCAGTGACTGGGAAGGGCTGTTACCTTCAAGCCCTGCATGTAGCATTGCCCATTGACTAGGGAAAAATCAACCTGAGCTCTCCCACCTGACCCCATTTCCATGCCCATAGAAGTGGGCAGGAAAACTGGTCTCTAATTGAAGACTTTAACTGGTCTTTAATGTGTGCACAACATAAGAAATATTTTTATTTTTAAAATTCTGCTTATTTATTAAAACATTGATTCCCTGCCTTCCTTATGTTTCAAAGTGCCATGTACTCTGCATGTGGGCGCATTGGACAGGCGTGTGCACACACTGCAGAGAGCTGTGCGTGCATGTACAAAATTTATTCATTCATTTCATTAGATTTCTACTGTGCCTACCCAGCAGAGCCGGCTCAGGGCAGCTTACAGCAATATAAAACAAGACAATAAATAATAAAACTCGGTCAATACAACTTTCACACCATAAGAATACAACTAATAAAGTGCTAGTATTAATTCTTCAAGCACGGTCACACCAAGACCTATTTCAGCTGTTCAGGCACTCGGGTCGGCTATGTTTAGGGACCCGGGGGGGGGGTCCAAAAGCCTGGCAGAAGAGCTCTCTTGTATAGGCCCTGCAGAACTGTAACAGGTCCTGCAAGGCCCTGATCTCCTCTGGGAGCTCATTCCACCAGAATGGAGCCACCACTGAGAAGGCCCTGGCCCTCGTTGACACAAGCCTGGCCTCCTTGATGTTTGGGAGTACCAGCCGATTCTGGGTCCCTGATCGCAGTGCTCTCTGGGGTACATATGGGGAAAGGCCTCAGGTATGCAGGTCCCTGGCCATAAAGGGCTTTAAAGGTGATGACCAGCCTTTAAATTTAAACTGGAACCTGCCTGGCGTCTCTCACCATGCTGTAGTGGGTGAGCAGAGAGATGGAGCAGCTGCTGCAAGCAAGAGATTCATACGTAAATGCTCATCCAGTGAGGGATGGTGGCAAGAGACTGGCGGGGGGGGAGAAGAAGCTGGGCAGAGAGCGAGGGTGGAGATACAGCGGTTGGGGGGCTGTAATGTATCCACTGGAGAACATGGGCTCTGGACAGCCATGTGCTCAGACTGGTTCTAACCGGTCCACCATGTGGCCAGGCGAAGGGCCTGAGCTTCGCCCCGAAGGACAATGGACTAGTGGATCCTGACTCCCCTCCAATGGAGGAGCAGGAGTTAATCCAATCAATGTAAATAGCGAATCACCGGGTGTGTGTGTGTTTGGGGTGTGGGTCACTTGGGAATAAAAGCCGGCCTGCGAGCCGGCTCAGTTGTCTTGTTCTTCATCTAATAAAGTATGTGAGAGCTGAAATCACTAGTAAGTCTCAGTACTTTTCACTGGCGACGAAGGTGGGATGCCAACTCCCTCCATGAACAACGACCACGAGACGAGCACCGCTGACCGCCCCAACGCCGAAAGCACCGAATGCCGCCGCCGAGCTTCGTGTCCGCCTCTTCGGTTCCTGGGCACCGCACCGCTCCCTAGCACCGCTGACCCCGAGAGCAGCCTCGCTTTCAACGCCGCCAACTCTACGCCTGAACCGCGACCTCCACGGGTGAGCACCATGGCCGCTAGCAACGAGAGCTTCCCCGCCTTCGACATCTCTCGTCCCGCACACTGGGAGACCTGGATCGAGACGCTGGAGCGTCACTTCGAGATCCATGGCATCACGGATGCGGGTACGAAGAAGGCCTATCTCCTGCGCTACTGCGGCATCGAGGCACACCTCCTCCTGAAGGACCTGGTAAACCCCCTCCTGCCGAAAGACGTGGCCGCCACCTACGACATGCTGGTCAAGGCGTTTACTGACCACTTGGCACCAAAGCCCACCAAGTTCGCGGAACGAATGGAGTTCTTCGCGAGAATGCAGGGCCCCGACGAAACATTTCCGGAATTCCTGGCCGGACTACGCCGCACAGCCACAAGGTGTGCCTTCCCCAACCTCGCAGATACCCTCCTAAACCAGTTCTTGGTGGGGCTGAAGGAGGCGAAGCTGCGCCGCAGGCTCGTCAGCCGGGACGACCTCACTCTGGAGGCCGCCATCCAAGAAGCGGCCGCCTACGAGAAGTCCCACGCAGATCGCCGGCCTAAGACGGTCCATCGCCTCCAGGACTCCGGCCCCTTGGATGACTCGAACGATGAGGAGGTCCTACAGGTGAACCGCCGATCACAGCCACGCACCCAACGCAACAGGGGATCCCCCGCACCACCAAACCAGCCCAACGCATCTGCCTGTGCCAGCTGTGGCGACGCTCACGAGCGCCGGACCTGCCGTTTCCGGAACGCCGTCTGCAGGACCTGCAACAAGGCCGGACACCTCGCCCGAGTCTGCCGCTCCAAGGGCAAGCGCCTGGGATCAACTGCCCAGCGGGACGCCGCAAGCCTGCACACCGTGACGACACAGCGCCGGCAGATGGTATGTAACTTGCCCCCTGAAAGCCCGGACAAGGTGCATGTGACTGTCCAAATAGAGGGGTCCCCCTGCCAAATGGAAATAGACTCAGGGTCCTCGTTCTCTATAATTTCCGCGGAGACCCTTAAAACGCTATGCCCCAAGGGGGGACCCCGACTGCACAAGCCACGGGGGTTGAAACTGACGGACTTTAACAAAAACCCAGTGGCAGTCCGTGGCTGGGGCAAGTTTCAAGTCCGATTTAAAGGGTTCTCGGGCTTGCTGGACCTGTTGGTTGTGGAGGGGCGCCTCTCAAGCCTCCTGGGACTGTCGTGGTTTGGGCCTTTGGGACTCCAAATAGCAGGAGTAAACCACCTCGGGACCGCTGACTGGGAGGCAGTTTGCCGGGAGTTCCCCAAAGTATTCGATGGGACCCTGGGGAGGTACAATGGGACCCCGATTTCGCTAGATCTGGACCCTAACGTACGACCCATCCGCATAAAGGCACGGCCCCCTCCCCTAGCCATGTGGGAAAAAATAGAGGCCGAGCTCGACCGCCTGGTCGCCCAAGGCGTGCTGGAACCGGTCGCGTCAGCGCGCTGGGAAACCCCCATTGTAACGCCAATTAAACCGAATGGGGCTATACGCATTTGTGCAGATTACAAATGCACCATAAATAAGGCTCTGCAGGACCACGCCTATCCAGTCCCGGTAGTGAGCCATGTCCTGGCCTCCCTGACGGGGGCCAAAGTTTTCGGAAAATTGGACCTGGCGCAGGCTTACCAGCAGCTGCCAGTGGACACGGCCGCTGCGGAGGCGCAAACCATCACCACCCACAAGGGGGCTTTCCGGGTCAATAGACTGCAGTTTGGGGTTTCAGTGGCGCCAGGGATTTTTCAATCCTTCATGGATTCCCTCCTGAAAGGAATTCCAGGGGTCCAGCCCTTTTTAGATGATGTCATCATCGCGGCACCGGACTCCACCGCCTTCACCGAACGGCTGCGTCAGGTCCTGCAGAGGTTCAACGAGGCTGGCCTCAAGGTGAAGAAGGAGAAATGCCTCCTGGGTGTGCCCCGCATCGAATTCCTGGGGTTCGCAGTCGATGCACAAGGCATCCACCCCACAGACGAGAAAATTAAAGCGATCACACAAGCCCCGGTCCCCACGTCCAAGCCGGAACTCCAGGCCTTCCTAGGCCTCTTGAATTTTTACCACGCGTTTCTGCCCCAAAAGGCAACGGTGGCTGAACCCCTCCACCGGCTGCTGGACAAGGAGGCGCCGTGGGCCTGGAAGCCGGAGCATGCGGCAGCTTTCCAGGTGGTAAAAGACTTGTTGGTCTCCAACGGGGTGCTGCACCACTTCTGCGAGGCTTTACCTGTGGTTCTGGCGTGTGATGCGTCGCCCTACGGGGTGGGGGCGGTGTTGGGGCATCGGTTGCCGGATAGCCGGGAGGTTCCGGTCGCCTACTATTCTCGGACCCTGTCTTCTGCGGAGCGTAATTACGCGCAGATAGACAAGGAGGCACTAGCGATAGTGGCGGGGGTTAAAAAATTCCACCATTATCTCTATGGCTGCCCGTTCGAGATCCTTACAGACCACAAGCCTCTCCTGGGCCTCCTTGCGCCCGATCGACAGACGCCGCAGATGGTCTCGCCCAGGGTTCTCCGCTGGTCCATATTCCTGGCGGGGTACTCTTACACCCTCACCCACCGCCCGGGAAAGGCCATGGGTCACGCGGACGCGCTCAGCCGCCTCCCACTGCCCGCAACGGACCCAGACCCGGCCCCCGCCCACGTCATCGCACTCCTAGAATCGCTGCCCGATCGCCCAGTACATGTCAAGGAGGTGGCCCGCCTCACGGGCCGCGACAGGGTTCTCTGTCGGGTTTTGAACTGGGTGGGGAGGGGATGGCCGACAGCTAGACAAGACCCGGAGTTTGCGCCTTTTGTCACAAGGCGCGATGAGCTGTCGACCTATAAGGGGTGCCTAATGTGGGGAGGCAGGGTGGTCATTCCGAAACCACTACAGGAATGGGTACTGAGGGACCTTCATGAGCACCACCCTGGGGTAGTCAGGATGAAGGCTCTGGCGCGGGGGTATGTCTGGTGGCCAGGGTTAGACCGGGATATTGAGGACATTGTAAAAAGGTGTCAACCATGCCAGGCCTCCCGACCCGCACCCCCGACGGCCCCAGACAGGGCCTGGGAATCCTCTCACCGCCCCTGGTCGCGCCTGCACCTCGACTTTGCGGGCCCGTTCCAGGGGCAGCTGTTTTTTATACTTGTAGACGCCTACAGTAAGTGGCTAGAAGTAGAGCCGGTACCATCCACCTCCTCCCGGGCGGCCATCCGAGCGATGTGGCGGATTTTCAGCTCGCACGGACTCCCCGACACCCTGGTCACCGACAACGGGACGGCCTTCACGTCTGGGGAGTTCCAGGAGTTCACCCGCCAGCACGGGATTCGCCACATCAGGTCGGCCCCGTTCCACCCCGCCACCAATGGCCAAGCCGAACGCATGGTGCGGACGGCCAAAGAGGCGCTCCGTCGGACCGAAGGAACGGACTGGGACTTCAGGCTGGCGCACGTCCTGTTCGGCCAGAGAACGACACCCCATGCGACAACCGGCCGGAGCCCGGCGGAACTATTGATGGGCCGACGCCTCACCACCAGGCTGGACCGGTTACATCCCGATCGAGTGCCCGAGCGGGAGCCCTGCACGGAAACGCCAGCGGCGGCGCGAGGGTTCTTCCCAGAGGACCCGGTGTACGCACGGAACTACGCGAGAGGGCCCCCGTGGATTCCCGCCTGAGTAGTCCGGGTCCGTGGCCCCCGGTCCTACGAAGTCTCGGTGGAAGACGGCCAGATCCTGCATCGCCACATCGATCAGCTACGTCGCCGGGTGCTACCCCTGGAGCCGGATGAGGGGGAGGAGTGGGACGAGCCAGCTCAACCAGACGCGGGGGCGGACGCACCTGAGGAAATCCCTGTGGACTTCAACTCCGGACTGACAGCCACCGCAAATGACACACCGGCCGAGATGGTGAGCCCAGCCCCGCCAACACCAGAGCGGCCACCAGTCCCCACAGCCGCCCGGGAGGCTGTCAGTTCCCCCATGCCAGAGCCCCGTCGCTCCACGCGAGAGCGGCGGCCCCCCAGCTATTTGAAAGACTATGTGTGCGGGTGTTTATCGGACCAAGGGGGGAGGGGTGTAATGTATCCACTGGAGAACATGGGCTCTGGACAGCCATGTGCTCAGACTGGTTCTAACCAGTCCACCATGTGGCCAGGCGAAGGGCCTGAGCTTCGCCCCGAAGGACAATGGACTAGTGGATCCTGACTCCCCTCCAATGGAGGAGCAGGAGTTAATCCAATCAATGTAAATAGCGAATCACCGGGTGTGTGTGTGTTTGGGGTGTGGGTCACTTGGGAATAAAAGCCGGCCTGCGAGCCGGCTCAGTTGTCTTGTTCTTCATCTAATAAAGTATGTGAGAGCTGAAATCACTAGTAAGTCTCAGTACTTTTCAGGGGCTCAGGGCTGCAGTAGGAGGAAAACACCAAGCAGTTGCTGAAAGCTGGGCTGGGTTGTTTGCTGTGATCCAGCAGGGCTCTTCTGTTCTTGAAGGCCAAGGGGACATCAGGGCAACCACCGGCAAGAATCGGCCTGCCTGAAGTCTGCCTAGTTCAAGAATTATACAAGACTCCCAGTCAATCAGAAGGCTTAACATGGAGCCAATCAAGGCCTGGGAAGTCTCTAACAAGAGTGGGGCAAGACAGAAGGGCTTCCAGCTTATTAGTCCTTCTACTGTTTGTGACTAGAAGTCATTAAGGAAGTACTGCTTCACCCAAGGAAGGTCATTAAGGAAGTAGTACTTCCTTACTTAAGTACTACTTAAGAAAGTACTTCTTCACCCAAAGAGTGATGAACACTTGGAATTCACTGCCACAGGAGGTGGTGGCAGCTACAAGCATGGACAGCTTCAAGAGGGAATTAGATAAACATATGGAGCAGAGGTCCATCAGGGGCTATTAGCCACAAGGTATGGATAGGGACTCTGGGACAGGTGATGTTCTGTATTCTTGGTGCTTGGGGGGGCAACAGTGGGAGGGCTTCTGGTGTCCTGGCCCCACTGCTGGACCTCCTGATGGCATTTTTGGCCACTGTGTGACAGAGTGTTGGACTGGATGGGCCATTGGCCTGAACCAACACTGGCTTCTCTTATGTTCTTATGAGGTGCCAACCTCCAGATAGCACCTGGAGATCTCCCGCTATTACAATCGATCTCCAGATGACCAAGATCAGTTCCCCAGGAGCAGATGGCAGCTCTGGAGGGTGGACTCAATGGCATTGTACCCTGCTGAGGACCTCCCCTCTCCAAGCCCCACCCTCCCCAGGCTCCACCCCCCAAATTCCCAGGGATTTCCCAACCCAAAGTCAGCAGCCCTACTTGTGATGCAGGAGCTTGACGCACTGCTCTAAGTTTCTATGCCTTCTCATTGATGTGACAGACCCGGCCTGTCTCCCCCCCCTTCAGCACTGTTCGGGGGGGGGTTGTGCCTTTTACCTGATGAGGGTGTGACTTCCAGATCGCGCTTCACAAAAGCCTTGCGCTTCTCCTCCAGCAGCTGGCTGGGAATGAGCCCCGCGCTTCCACCCTCCACATGGCAGGCCTGTGAGAAGAAGGGCTTAGGTGAGCATCTCAGGCTCATGAGAAGCTTTCTCTGTACAACTCCATGATTGTATTCTTTTTAACTAAAACTTTCCCTTTATACTGAAATTCTTATCTGCTTTTGAGCTGGTCTTTGATTGAAATTGTTCATTCACTCACAAATTCCTAACAAAGCCGAAATTCAGAAAGCCAGCAAAATTTGCACCTTATGATGCCTGTCCCCCTAACTGAACGTATCTGGCCCCCTTCTTGTAACCCAGTTAGTCCTAGGACTGCAATGGCTGAAGACCACCAGTTGTGGTGGTTCTGGTCAACCCCTTTACATGATAAAGCTTATGGCAGAAGAAATTTTTGTTGTCTCCAAGGTGTCACCGGAATCCTGTTTTCTTTCCCTTCTCACAGCTTTCTCACCTGTCAGTATACACCATTTGCTCACAAGATGAATATACAGTGGTCCCAGTTTTGGATGTTATCCGAATTATCACTTGGGGGGAGTACCGAATTTATCAAAATATTGAAATCTCTCCACCCCTACATTAGTGGCTCCAGCCATGCTCTCATTTAAACGCAGGTGAGATACCACACTGGTTCCCTTTACATTTCTTCCAGTGAGCTCTGGACAGTTGACAGTTTCACCTTACTGCTGTAGCACTACTGACCAGAGAGTGACTGAGCAAAAAATCCATCATGTATTTGTCAAGAACACGCTACTTAGCCATGGAAAGGCCAGAATAGGCTTCCAATCACGGTCGACAAGTGACTTAATTGAAACAGAATCTGTTTTTCTTTTCTCTTTCCCAGCATCCCCTCCGTCCTCTGCAGCTTGATCCTTAAAGGGGCAGCATCCTACAAACGGGCACGATGTAACGTCTATTGATTCTAAACAAAAAGCTCTCCTTTGGAGTCACACTGCCTCACTGTATCACTGCCAAAACTACTTCCCCTGCCTCTGGCGCAGACAAACAAAGGATGCAGCTGGCACAAACTGGTGGCAACCGCGCTAGCTTTATCACACGGCAGCAGCTTCGTCATGGACCCAGCAATGTGGTCCCCTGATGCTGGTGAGTGACATGGGCAGTAGTCTGCCAAGGGACCCATGCTCCCTCAAGCTCCTCCTTACACTTACACTTGAACACACTTGAAGCACTTAAATACAATTGAATTAATAAAATAAAGCTGCCTTATACTGAATCAGACTCTTGGTCCATCAGGGTCAATATTGTCTACTCAGAGTGGCTGCAGCTCTCCAGCATCTCAGGCTGAGGCACTTCACATCATCTCCTACCTGATCCTTTTAACTGGAGATGCTGGGGATTGAACCTGGGACCTTCTGCACACCAAGCAGAGGCCGTATCACTGAGCCACAGCCCCTCCCCTTGTGCTCTGAACCTTGACTCATCCCTCCGATCTTCAACAGACTCTTCCAGGTAAGTCCTCTGGCTTGGCTCCCTGATCGTTATTGCCTGCCATGTGGACATATTCATGGGCTGTCTCAGAGGGTTTCTCTGAAGCTTGTCTATAGCTGAGGCCTGATCCTGACCATGCTTATGGCTCAGTTCTTCAGCACACAGCCCCCGAAGGGCCATACCTGCCACCAGTTGGGGTCATCCTGGTTGACGATCTGAAGAAGGTCTCCAGCGATGAACTTCAGTCCAGCCTCTTTGCATGGGATGAGATTGTCGGTGGCCGGGTCATAGTCAAAGTGGGCTTTCACAAAGACCTAAGGGAAGAGAAGCAGCATGGGAGGATTTGGAGGGAGAGGAGGAGAAAAGAGCATGGAAAGACCTGGCTAGCCATTGTAGGTGACAGGATGTTGGACTAGATAGACCAGTGGTCTGATCCAGCAGGGGTCTTCTTATGGTCTTATGAGCTATGCAAGAGGTTGCTAACCAGAAAAGATTGCAACTTGCAATGACTTTCCAATAATACAAAAAGGAGTCATCCTATAAGACTGGTTGGCAGTAGGCTAAATTCAGATACAGGAAGTGAAGCCAGAATGGGGTCGTGGTTAAGGGCAACAGACTCTAATTTGGAGAATTGTGTTTGATTCCTCACTCCTCCACATGCAGCTGCTGGGTGACTTTGGGCCAGTCACCGTTCTCTCCAAACTCTCTCAGCCCCACCTATCTCACAAGGTGGCTGTTGTGGGGAGAGGAAGGGAAGGCGACTGCAAGCCTGTTTGAGACTCCTTAGGGTAGAGAAAAGCAGGGTATAAAACCAACTCTTCTTCTTCTACATAACAAATAGTTGACTATTGGAACTCACTGCCACGGGATGTGAAGATGTCCACTGGCTTAGGCTTTCAAGGGGGGGTTTATGTAAGATAGCCCTGCTGCCGCTACTATCAGTGATAGCTGAATGGGACCTCTGGGTTGAGAGGCAAAATACCTCTGACTTGACAAATGCTGGAGAGCCATCGTAGGTCAGAGGCTGTTGCCAGCAGGCACTACTTGTGAGATTTTCAGTCACATTTCCTGGCCATGGTTGAAAGGTGATGCCAGATTAGATGGACCACTGGTCTGATTCAACATGGCCACTCTTCTAGAATACATTTATTTATTTATTTATACCCTGCCTTTCTTCCCAAAGGAGTTGCGGTGGCTCAAGTGGTTAAGACGCTGAACTGCAGGATGGAAGGTTGGTAGTTCAGCAGTTCGAGACCCGAGTGCCGCATGATGGAGTGAGCTCCCGTCTCTGGTCCCAGCTCCTGCCAACCTAGCAGTTTGAAAGCAAGAAACTGCCAGTAGATAAATAGGTACCGCTTTGGTGGGAAGGTAACAGCATTCTGTGCACCTCGGCATCTAGTCATGCTGGCCACATGACCATGGAAATGTCTTCGGACAGTGCTGGCTCTTCAGTTTGGAAACGGAGATGAGCACCACAACCCTAGAGTCGAATGCGACTGTCTTTCGAGCAAGGAAAACATTTACCTTTCTTCCCAAGGTGGCTTTCACCATTCTAGTCTGCTCCATTTTCCCCTCACAACAACCCTGGGAGGTAGGTCAGGCTGGGAGTGTGTGACTGGCCCAAGATCACCCAGCAAGCTTCCATGACATGAGCAAGGATTCGAACCTGGGTCTCCTAGACATGAGTCCAGTACTCTTGGCCACTATACCACACTGGCTCTCTGTATATCATTGCCCTGACACCACATATTGTAAACTTGAGGATATGATGGTTTAAAGGGGAGGTGGGGTTACAGGGAGGCAGCAATGTGATGGCTCTGCCTATTGAAAGTGTCTGGTTCTCTGCTTTCCCTCAACATTTGCTTTTGGCTTCGGAACTGGGAAAATGCTTTTCTGTTCAGGATTATGGCTGTCATTTGATTAAAAAGACATTATTGTTGATCCAGCAACTACCTTTTAGCCAATTAGTTAATTAAAGGCAAGTAAACTGGCATGTCAGACACCACAATCAGAACGTATCCAGGCAACACTACAACAATTAAAAAAAACTAATAACACATACAAATATTAGTCTTGTTCAGTGGGAAACAGCAGGTTTCCTAGGCTCCCTGCATAAGGGAAGACAGACCTCTGGAAGAGAAGGCTCCCTGGGGCGCCTGCCTAAGAACATAAGAGAAGCCAATGTTGAATCAGGCCAATGGCCCATCTAGTCCAACACTCTGTCACACAGAGGCCAAAATATACCAGGTGCCATCAGGAGGTCCAGCAGTGGGGCCAGGACACTAGAAGCCCTCCCACTGCTGCCCCCTCCAGCACCAAGAATAGAGTGCATCACCTGCCCCAGACTGAGAGTTCCCATCTATACCCTGTGGCTAATAGCCACTGATGGACTTCTGCTCCAGATGTTTATCTAATTCCCTCTTGAAACTGTCCATGCTTGTAGCTGCCACCACCTCCTGTAGCAGTGAATTCCATATGTTAATCACTCTTTGGGTGAAGAAGTAATGATGTTATGATGATCCTTTCCCCCTCCACAAAGCAGGGATGAAACTAGTGGAGCTTTTCCCTCTTCCGTGAAACAGGGGCAGTTTTGGAGAGAGTCCTGCTGGGGGCAGAGTCCAGGAAGCACCGCGAAACTGACAACTTGGTTAATTTCATGCTGCTGAACTGGGACAACCGTTTGGTTTGCCAGAGCAGCCATAGCGGTGGTGGAGAACAGGAAGATGATTCCGGGCTCTTATCTTTTGGACTCCACAAATCTTGGGGGGGGGGGGATATAAAAATGGATTATTTTGCTTGAATAATCCTGGCGGAAGAGAACATGGCGGGAGAAGAGGGATTAGGGTAGCCCCTTGCCCTTTGCAGGGGATTTGTTCCTGAGATCACGACAAATGGCAAAATCTGTGAACACTGAGAGGCAATCGATCTGCTGCCTCCCGATATGAAAGCTAACCCATTTCCAGGAAAACTGAACTGTATGATTATGATGGTGGTACATGGGGAGTAAATAAACACAGGTCGGAGACCGCATCATGTGATCAGACCACAAAATAATCACAGACACAAATCCGCTAATGAGGAGGGTTCTGCAGCACATACATTCAGTACATTAACCAGTGGCCGGAGAAACACTTGTCAGGAATGCTCTAGGCTGATCCTGCATTGAGCAGGGGGTTGGACTAGATGGCCAGGATGGCCCCTTCCAGCTCTGTGGTTCCCTGAGTCTACAGTCATCAGCATTACTAACTACTCCTCTGCCCTAAGTGAGATTTCTCGAGTGACACAGTTAAGCTCACATTTGGAAGGACCGCGCTCTGGGAAGATTTCTGTTTTTTAAAAAATGTGAAAAGACAGGAAAAAATGCAAAAGTTTCCACTGAAAGTCATCTTGATTCTCTGGAGAAAAAGGAGCAGAGGCAGTGGTGGTGATACCTGAGACAGTGGCTAGTTTAGACGCACCTGAGGCTGAACAAACTTGCAAACTACACACTCACACACATCCCACAACCACCAACAAGACAAAACATCTCCTCATTGTCAGACATATAAGAAGAAGAAGAGAAGAGATTGGATTTATACCCCGCCCTTCACTACCCAAAGGAGTCTCAGGGTGATTTCCCACTACAGCTGCCTCGGGGTTACGCCGCCGTTTGCCCCGATACTATTAGTCAATTTCACACCCGAAGCCGTGGGGCTGCATTTTGACCCGCGGCTTCGCCTCATTTCCCCGCAGTTTCGTAATCCTCAAAAAACAGGATTACGAAACTGTGGGGGAAATTGGGCGAAGCCGCGGGTCAAAATGCAGCCCCGCGGCTTCGGGTGTGAAATTGACTAATAGTATCGGGGCAAACGGCGGCGCAACCCCGAGGCAGCTTTAGTGGGAAATCACCCTCAGAGTGGTTTACAAACTCCTTTCCCTTCCCCTCCCCACAACAGACACTCTGTGAGGTAAGTGGGGCTGAGAGAGCTCTTGACAGAAGCTGCTCTTTTTCAAGAACTGCTCTTATCAGAACTACGGCTTGCCCAAGGTCATCCAGCCAGGTGCAAGTGGAGAGTGGGGAATCAAACCCGGTTCTCGCAGATTAGAGTCCGCGCACATAACCACTACACCAAACTGGAAGAACGTAAGAGAAGCCAATGTTGGATCAGGCCAATGGCTCATCCAGTCCAACACTCTGTCACACAGTGGTCAAAAATACCAGGTGCCATCAGGAGGTCCACCAGTGGGGCCAGGACACTAGAAGCCCCCCCACTGTTGCCTTCCCCCAAGCACCAAGAATACAGAGCATCACGTGCCCCAGTCCGAGAGTTCCTGTCTATCCCTTGTGGCTAATAGCCACCGATGGACCTCTGCTCCATATGTTTATCCAATTCCCTCTTGAAGCCATCCGTGCTTGTAGCCGCCGCCACCTCCTGCTCTGTCCATTAAATAGACCTAGGTGATTGCCTAGGGAGCCCAAGCTGGAAGGGTATCAAAACCAGCCCGGTCACTACCCTGCCGGTGGTGTCGAGTTCTGCTGCAGCAAGCGTTTACCCCATGCAGTACCCCTGACTCCTGTGGGTGGCCCGGGGTGATCTTGTTCCTTTCCTCCCTCCCTCTGTCCATCAGGAGGGGCAGGAGTGGCCCCCCTTCCTTCTTCTGTCCCTCCTCTGTTGGGAAGGTGGGGCCATGGGCAGGCCAGAGCCCTTTTCCGTGTCTGTCTTTGCCTCCCCATAGGCTCTTGTGGGGAGGGGTGGTACCATGGCAAGCCACGGCCCTGGCACAAGGGCAATATGAGTGGGGGTGGCTTCCCTTTGGTGCAGGGGAGGAGGGCGGCCGCTTCCCCATAGTGTGTGTGGGAGGGAGTGGAAAAACCCTTGTGCTAGCCCTGGTGACACAGTCGGGGTGGACGGCAACATTAAAGCCGTGCTTGACTGTTATTCTATCTGATAGGTTATAATACAGAAAGGGTATGAAAAGTGCAGTGTTATCTCTCGAGACAGATAACGGTAGAGGCTAGAAAGCTTTCAGCCCCGAGTTGGAAACAGCAATCTTTGCCGAAAGTAGAGTGCTGGCTTCGCGAGACCTAGCCTGTCAGGCTAATGAATCAGATAACTTTGTCAAAGTGAAACAAAAAAAATTCTAAAAAGATAAAGCTTGCAGGTTCTTTTTGTACAATGTCGGTTGCCTTTTATTGAGTGTCGGGACAATGCAATTCCCTGAAGAAGTTACAAAAGGGTCTGTGGGGGTGTTTCACCTTGATACAGATTAAAAGCATACATCAGATTTAAAGACAGTAGATAAAGCAGGAGCAAGAAAGCCAAGTGTGGTGTAAGGAGCACAGGGATGTCAAACATATGGCCCGGGGGCCGGAACTAGCCCATCCAGGGCTCTTATGTGGCCTGCGAGCAACGAGTGTAAGGGAGGGAACAGGAGACTGCTCGGGGGGTGGGGGTGGGCAGAGCCACTCCAATTTTGGCTTCAACCTGGAAGAACAACCTCGTCTGCAGCAGGCAAGCAGCATGGGAGTGTCTGCCCAGTCTGCCCATGTGGGGTTTCCTTTGCACCCCCTCCCAGCCCATGAGGCCTTGCGTGAGGATACACCAACTCGGAGCATACCAGCTGCTGTCCTTTATACAGTTTCTGTCCCTAGTACCTGTCGTTACATTTTATGGCACACACGGCCCGGCCCTACAAAGTGACATTTATGTCAGATCCAGCCCTTGTAACAAATGAGTTCGACACCTCTGGACTAAAGTGTTAAGGCTAGGATGTGGGAGACCTGGGTTCGAATCTCCACTCTGTCATAGAACCTTGCTGGATGACCTGGAGCCAGTCACACATCCTTAGCCTAACTGACCTCCCAGGGTAGTTGTAAGGATAAGACGGAGGAGGAGAGAACAATATAAGCTGCTTTGGGTTCCCTTGGAGGAGAGAGGCAGGGTATAAATGAAGTGAATGATCAGTAAAAATAGACATTTCTGTGTGTCATACATAACATGTATTGCGATGTACGGTGTAATAAAGACTCTATACGAGGTACTACTTAATATAATACCTCCTTTCCCCCTACCTTTCTAACAAAAGAAAAATCAAATGCAGCAAGCTGACTTGAGTTGCATCCATGAGGCCGGTAGCCTTGCATGGACCACTCAGCTGAGACGTGGCCAGCAAGTAGGGTTGCCAATCTCCAGGTGGGGCCTGAAGATCTCTCACAGCTGATCTCCAGACAATAAAGACCACTTCCCCTGGAGAAAATGGCTGCTTTAGGAGGGTTGACTGTACGGCATTACACCCCGCTATGGTCCCTCCCTTCAACACACACCCCACCCTTCTCAGGCTTCAAACCCCCCCAAATCTCCAGGACCGATTTCCCACAAGCAGCTGCACCACCCTCGCTCTTTCCTTCCCCCAATTGTATTTGTCAATTGCCCACTACTTGCTGTGCAGCCACATTTTGACCCGCAGCATCCCCCAATTTTCCCTGCATCTTCTCAATCTCAAAAAACAAGGATCACGAAGATGCAGGGGAAATTAGGGGATGCTGCGGGTCAAAATGTGGCCACGCAGCAAGTTGTGGGAAACTGATGAATACAATCAGGGGAAAGGAAAGAGCGAGGGTGGCACAGCTGCTTGTGGGAAATCGGTCCAGGTATTTCCTAACCCAGAGCTGGAAACCCTACCAGCAAGGGATGAGGGGCATAGTCTGATATACCATATAGATAAGTTGCCCTCTTGAGGCCATGCACAAGCTGACGGCCATCATTACAGCCAGGTCCCCTGCTAATCTGGCAGCCACCACAGCACAGGGTGGGCAACAGGACTGGCAAAAAATGTCAGGTCTGTTGTCCACCCCCCGAGTCTTATTAAATTTATTCCAGTTGTACTAACACACGGATTTGCTCAATGACACTCACTCGCATCAAGGCCCCTGGTCTTCTACTTTCTCCCCTCTCAAAGACTTCATCCCTCCCCTTCTGATAGTCCCAGATCACCCCCTACCAAACCTCACCCCCTTTCCCCATCACCTTCAAAGTAAGAACTCACACACACAAGCAAAGAAAGCCGGGCTTTCACCTGTCTGTGGATAAATATGGGAAAACAGGCAACTTATTCTTCCTCGCTCCCCCACAATTGTATCAAATGGAAATGTGTTGTCCCTCCCCCCCCCTCAATAATTAAGGTAAAGGTTTCCCTTGCTCAAAAGCTAGTCAAATCCGACTCTAGGGGACAGTGCTCATCTCCATTTCCAAGCCGAAGAGCCAGAGCTGTCAGAAGACATCTCCGTGGTCATGTGGCTGGGCATGACTAAACGCTGAGGTGCACAGAATGCTGTTACCTTCCCACCGAAGCAGTACCTATTTATCTACTTGCAATTTCTTGCTTTTGAACTGCTCAGCTGGCAGGAGCTGAGGCCACTCCATCACAGGGCACTAGGGTCTTGAACTGTCAAACTGCAGCGTCTCGGGGCCATCTCGGGGCCCCCCTCAATAGTTAGCAATGGTACAAGTTTCAGGTCTCTCAAAGGCCTGGAAATGGGCAATCAAAGGTTTTCACAGGTCATAAACAACAGGCTGCAAAACCTCTCTTAAAGGGGTTCCTGCAGCCAAATGGCAACCTGGACACAGGAAGGCTTAGCTCACCCCCAGACACTAGCATCCATTCTGGGTGGCAGCCCAGCAGGAATTTTCCCTCTAAGTTAAAGGACCAACCTGCCCCGTTAAAACAAAAGCATATCTTTTTTTAAAAAAATAGAGGGAAACATCAGAAAGAGAACAGCCTCAAAGACAGGAAACGCAGGGTTATTATCTTCTGTGCTGCAAAATTAATCAACTAATCGGCTAACATCTGCCACCAGATTTGGAACACAAATTCTAAAATGTCAAAGCGTTCATTGATTCCATGTGCTAGCCTGGGGAACCAGGCATCAGCTGAAGTTTCCCCATATTGCTCACTGCATTCGACCACAGCCCACTCTGAGCATGAGCACAGCTATGGAATCTGTTTCCAATACTCCTGGGAACATGAGATGCAATAGTAAGAGGTGTGCAGAGTGCCTTTGCCTTACTAATTAGCAGCCATAGCCCGAAGATGGCTGCTTTGGTTGCTGTTGCCAACTGACTAACAAAAAATAGCCTGTCTTGTTCCTACGTCTTTAACAGCTGCTTGGCCTGCAGCAGAGCAGACAATGCCTATTTCCCTGCCACAAAAAATTGCTGGCTTCAACACGTATAACTGTTATTAAATATAGCATCTTTATCAGCTTTCTATGCCAGCAGATCAAACTGCTATTTAAAGAGACAGGGGCAGAGCTTGGTAAAAAGAAGCATTGACAACCCTCAGCTTCCCGACAACAGTAAACTCTGGTACTACTTTCTGAAGAAAGCTTCCAACAAAATATTTTTTAAAAATCCCCTGCAGAATCACATGAGAAATCCGGTTATTACAGTGTAAACCTAAACAGAGTTATACCCTTCTAAGCTTGTTGACTTCAATAGATTTAGAAAGGTATAACTTTTCTTAGGAAGACACAATTAAACACCAACAGAGGAAGCTGGAGATGGCAGCAAGAACATTTAGTACCTTCGATTCTCAAATCCCTTTGCCCATTACCTTGTTTTAATCCTTGCAACAACCCTGTAAAGTCGACAGGTAATGTGTTCCCTGTATTGCACGTGGGAATGGGGGAGAGACAGAATCTGACAAATAGTGACTTGCTGACAAGTAGGTTCTATCTATGCATCTAGAGTATTTTAATTCCCTCTTCCTAGGGTTTCCAACCTCCAGGTGGGGCCTTGAGTTCCCCAGAATTCCACCTGATCGCCATACTACGGAGACCAGTCCTCCAAGAGTTAAACAGCTGCTTTAGAGGGTAAACTATATAGCACTGCAGCCCTCTGGGGTCCTTCCTCTCCCCAAACCATGCCTTCTCCAGACTTCACCTCCAAACCCCCAGGAATTTTCTTACCCAGAGTTGGCAACCACACCCCTTCCTCCCAGCAGCCCAGGGCAGTGTTCATGGTTCTCCCACCCTGATTTTATCCTCACAGCAACAACAACCTTGTGAGGTAGGCTTGGCTGAGTCAGTGCTACACGGTACAGGGTCACCCAGCCTGCTACAGGACAATGAGGGGATTTAAACCTGGGGCCTCCTAAATCCTCCTAGTCTGGCATTCTAACCACACCACCACCCTGGCTCACAGCAGAGGCAAGACATGAATGTAGGACTGTTGCATGCGACGGTTGCCAGCTTTGGGTTGGGAAATATCTGGAGATTTGGGGAGCGGATCCCGAGGAGGGCAGAGTTTGGGGAGAGGAGGGACTTCAGCAGGATACGAGGCCATAAAGTCCACCCTCCAAAGTAGCTATTTTCTCCAGGGGAACCGATCGTTATTGCTTGGAGATGAGCTATTAATAAGAGGAGATCTCCAGGCCCCACCTGGAGGGTGGCAACCCTAGCTTCATCACAGCTCATTCTCTCAGCCCCCACGCTAAGCTGGTGATGCAGAAGCGTGGCTGACTGGTACAGGATCCCTTTCGCAGACCTCTCTTCCCCGAAACAATGAATCCTGGTGGTGGAAGGCAGTGAGAGAACAGCGCTCTCCCCCCCCCCCTTTCCCATCATAGACTCTTTTTGTTTGCATCCATCTACGGGAACTGCTGAAATCTCCTGGGAAACAGGCCATGTCTAAGCCTGCCTGTCCAAACCGTTCTGCTCCCTCTCCCTCCCCCTCCCCCTCATCGAAGCAGGAGCGGAGAAGAAATGAGGAAGGACATCAGTTTAAAAATGCACAGGCTTCGGGCCAGGAGGGCAGCCCTGTTGGTCTGAAGCAGTAGAACAAATGTTGAGTCCAGGAGATGAACGGAGTGTGACACTAGAGTCTCAATTACTCTTAACAATTAAGAAGGATACTTTTGCACATCAGGTCTCCTACTTTGGCATATTTATTACTCCGCTTCCCCCCCTAATTAAATCCAAACATATTGTGACCGTATAAACTTAGCTTGTCATGGCTGTTTAATATTTACTTATGTCAAAACATCTTCATTAAGTTGTATGCTAATTTGCTATTCAACCATGCAGAGGCATCTGCCTATATAGATGGGCTTCCATTTGAATGTATCTGAGGAAGTTTGCCTGCACATGAAAGCGCATACCTTGAATAAACTTTTGCTCGTCTTAAAGGTGCCACAAGGCTGAGGACCTGTTTAGAAGGAAAGTAGAGACAGCCTCGGTTCACAGCCTTCTAAAATTCCCAGTCCTGCAAACCAGTGTTTAATTTCAGCAATGGTGCCAGTAGGGTCGCCAACTTCCAGGGATGGCCTAGAGATCTCCTGGAATTGCAACTGATCTCTAGACTACAGAGATCAGGTCCCCTGGCTATGATGCCTGCTTTGAAGAGTGGACTCTGTGGCATTATACCCTGCTGGGCTCTCTCCTTCAAATAGGCTTCTCAGCCCCCAGTTCCCAGCAGAGGTTCCCCTGCTTTTGGGGGTGTCAATCCACCACCGACCAGCTGGCCAGTGGGGGAAACCCCACCCCCAAAGAGGGACATCACTAGGTGATGTTCCAGACATGATGACATCACCTGGAAATGATGTCATAGCATTGAGAATGTCAGGGGAGTGATGCTCTAGTTTTGGGGCAAACTCTATGGTTTTGAAGGCAAAAAAACATATAGTTTTGCCCCAAAACTAGAGCGTCGCTTCTGGGTGACATCATCATGGCATGCACACAAGATCCTGGAGCATAGCCTGTATCCCCCCACTGGCAGCCACGTAGAACCAGGCAATCCTACCTCCACACTTCACCTTCTTCAGGCCACATCTCCAAAAATTTCCTAACCCAGATTTGGTTCAAACCTACATGCATTTCATACTTCCTGATTTGTTTTCTGCTGGCACTTAGCGTGGTGACAGGAGAAGAAAAAGTAAGATGGCCAATGCTGTGATGTCACTTCCAGTGAAAACCCAGAAGTGACATCAGTCCCCTCTAGGAATTGCCAAAAAATTTAGAGCTTTGCCACAGAGTTGCCAGTGGTTCCTAGAGAGGCATGATGCCACTTCCACAATGTTGTACCATTGCCAAAGACCTCCTTCCTGTCTCCTGCTGGTTGCCAGCCCAGACCTAGAAACCCTACAACTAACACTAGCACCTGAGAGACTGGGGTTTAAATCCCCACTCTGTCAAGAAAGCTTGCTGTGCAACCTTTCACCCCCCTCCCCCAACATTCCTTACAGGCTGATCACTGTAAGGATAAGACAGAGGAGGGGGGGATGGCCGTGGAATGTACTTGGCATCACACCCAGGGAGAAAAGCAGTGCTTCACAATATCTAAATAAATACATCCAGCAAAACTTGAACTGTGCAGAAGCCCAAACCTAGAGGTTAATTTGAACCTATATTTTCCCCACCTTCCCTATCAAGCAGCTATCCCTCTCCTTGGGACTTCATATGTGTTTATATGCTGAAGACTATATACTTGGACTCAGGAAACGAGGGGCAGGAAGGCATTTGGGAGTGGGGAAAGGGTTACCCCCCCCCTTGCTTTTTGGCTTCAGATCACCTCCTCCCAAAGAAGCTTTTTTAAAAAAGAAGGAGAAGGAGAAGGACCAGCTGTTTAGTTTCAGAGACATGGAATTACACATCATGTGAAGCTTGACCCAGAAAAGGCAAAAAATGCCTTTCCAGTTTGGCCCAGAATTTCCCGGGGAACACAAACTCCTCCCCAGCAGCCCCCTGATACAAACACAAATATTGCCCCCTCCCCGTGTCTTTCCCTAGTCTGTCTTCAACGACCATCCCTTCTCATTGCTCACTGGTGTGAAATAATCCTCTTTGCTGGCACAAGAGGAGCAGGATTATATCCGAGTGAAAACAAGCAGCCCCTCCGCTCCATCCCCGCTGACGTCATCCTCCCCGCCCCTCCCCTCCTCCTCTCGAAAGGAGCCGGGTGGCAGGCAGTGAACGGCGGTTACCTCATCCCACAAACCCGCAGGCTTTCTGGCTCTCTCGATTCCCCCCCCCACACACACACACACACGTACTGGCAGGCTCCTAGCTTTGCCAGGCACTATTCTGAACCCACATCAATACCGTCCCACAAGTGGGCACTCCTGCAAATGCACACATGCTCAGCTCAGCCCCCATATCATCCTGTTGTTCCCGGCAGTTCATGTATCTTGTGGGGAATTGATTCTCTTTTATGTGGTTTAATTTATTTAATTCTTTAAAACAAACATTTTAACTGAAGCATTCTTCTCCCACCCTTGAACTAGAGCCCTCCAGGGGGGCAAACAATTAGGTTTGCCAACCTCCAGGTAGAGCCTGGAGATCTGGAATTACAAGTGATCTCCAGGACAGAGATCAGTTCCCCCTTGGAGAAAATGACTGCTTTGGATGGTAGAGTCTATGGGATTAGATTAGGGTTGCCAACTCTGGGTTGGGTAATACCTAGAGATTTGGGGGGAGTGGAGCCTGGGGAGGGCCAGGTTGGGGGAGGGGAGAGGCCTCAGTAAGGTACAATGCTGTTAGAATCCACCCTCCAGAACAGCCATTTTCTCCAGGGGAACTGATTTCTGTTGCCTGGAAATCAATTGTAATAGTGGGAGATCTCCGGTCCTCACCTGGAGGTTGGCAACCATAGGGGTGAATGGCATTGTGCCACGGTGAGTGTATGGTACAATTTACCAGTCAGTGATTTGGATCAGCCTGGATGCTCCTAACCCCTCAGCAACTGTGCACCTCCCTGGTGCCGCAGGATTAGCCCCAGCGCCACCTCCTGACCCCCTCCAGCGTTGTCGCCAGATTCTCTTTCCCATTCATTTGGTTCACTGAAGTATTCAAACCACAACTTTCTCATAGTTCAAACGCAAATACAAGTACAAATTCATACACAATTAAAATTCCTAAAAACAACAACAAATGGCAGAAAACGTCGGCTTCGAGTATCCACAGGGGCCTCCAGTGCCGGGTGTATGCTGACAAGGATAAGGACCCACTAAGCGGATGTCATGGTGATCTCTAGAAAGGGCAGCTCACCCAGGCAGTATAGGCAGGGGAGCCCAAGTTTTTAGATGTCCACTACCTCAACCAAAGGCCTGGCAGAACAGCTCTGTTTTACAGGCCCTGTGGAACTGCATTAAATCCCCTAACTCGACAGCTGCAGAGACAACACGCTCAGTAGGATGGGAACTTCAATGGGAAAAGCACAGGCTGTTCCCTCTAAGCTGTGGAGTCTTGTGAGCAAAAATTCTACTTTGTGAGCTCCTGGCATTCAAGTTGTGAGCCAGTGATTTGGCTACTGCATAAATTAGTTTGCTCCGGAGCCATCCTTCCTGAGCTAAGACAAAAATGTATGAGCCAGGAGCTAAGAAACTGTGAGCTAGCTCACACTAACTCAGCTTAGAGGGAACACTGGCTGTAATTGATGCCAGGTGAGCTACCCTAATCAGAGAACAACTGGCAGGTGGCAACCTGCCAACCTAGGGTTGCCAGGTCCAATTGTCCTAGTGGCAGGGAATGGGAGGGATCTGTCTGGGAGGGTGGAGGTGGGGCAACCACAGAGTTTTTGGGCAAAATGCTAGAACGTCAACGTGCAATGTCCCTGGCATGGTGATATCACCTCTGTGTGACGTCATTGTACCCACCACATCAACATGCAATGGGCTTCTTTGGGGGTGGGGCTTCCTCCGCCAATCAGCTGGCCAGCAGTGGATTGGAGCCCCGAAGACTGGGGGATCCCCTGGCCAGACCGGGGGTCCGGCAACCCTATGCAGATCACAACTGGAGAAGGGGAACATATGGGGAGAGACCATCCTTTAGATGATCATTCAGGCATGAAACACGACAGTCCTCCTGTGGATGACACTATAAGCTTTCCTTGGTAGCGCTTCCAGCGATGGCAGCATTCTCCATAGCTTCCAGCTAACGGGGCGGGGAGGGGGGAGAATCCCAAAGAACAAGCTCTAGCAACATGATTTATCCAAGACCCTATCTGAGTCTTGACGGCGGTGCTTAATTTCTAAAGTGAGAAGGTCCAGCTAGGCCCAAGCCTGCTGACCTTCAAGCTCTTCCATTTAGTCCCATGTGGTGATTTATTACTTCTTATTGCTATGGATAATGCAGGGCTCAGTGGTAGAGATCGTGTCTTGCATGCAGGACTCCTATTCACATCCCCAGCTAAAGGATCTCGAGAAACAAGAGGCCTTTCTCTGCTGCTTTCCGAGGGTTGATGACTGAATGAAGCCCTCTTTACCAGGCTGAGCCTCAGAAAAGAGAGCCTTCAGTTTCAGAAGATGATGACTATGTAGTAGCAGATGATGACTAAGGAATTAGATGGGGATAGTAATCTCTGCCTGGCTCCATACTCAGCATCTCCTCCAAATTGTAATTATTCATGAAAGGGATCTGGTAGATCAGTGGCCAAATTAACTTAGCCTCTTTCCTCTCTGAATACTCAAATGGTGCTCCAGTGACTGAAATGAAAAGGTGGAAGGATCCTTACTGAGTCATGGCCAAACCATGTTCCTCTTTGATTTTCTAAAAACTGAAGTTCAGGGGGCCATCAGAAAGACAGGAGGGCCCAGCCCTCTCCTGCCCACCTGCAATTCAAGAGCTGCACTCAACACACCAACAGGGAGGTATAACTGGCAGTTGTGGGGGGAGGTCCTTACTTTGACAGAAAGCAGCTAAAACAAAACCTGGAAAATGAATAGAGGCGTGGGGACAGCATTGATCAGTGCTACAGCATCTGCTCTACTTGAAATAATCCCGGGTTCAGTTCCAGGAATCTCTAGTGTACAGGATCTGATACTAGGTGATGTGGAACACTTCTGTCTGAGACTTTGGAGAACTTCTCTGGTCAGAGTAGACAAGCTGACTGACCAAGGGAGGAGGAGGAGGAGAAGGGGGAGGAGAAGAAGAGTTGGATTTATAACCTGCCCTTCACTCGGAATCTCAGAGCAGCTTACAATCTCCTTCCCTTCTTCTCCCCCCAACAGACACCCTGCGAGGTAGGTGGGGCTGAGAGAGCTCTGAGGGAACTGCCCTTCAGAGAACAGCTCTGAAAGAACTTGTGACTGACCCAAGGTCACCCAGCTGGCTGCATGTGGAGGAGTGGGGAATCAAACCCAGTTCTCCAGATTAGAGTCTGTCACTCTTAACCACTACAGGAAATTGGCTCTCTGAAGGCAGCTTTGTGTGGATGTTCCATTAAGATCTCATGGGAGAGCCAAAAAAAGGGGAATTGTTTTAAGAATAAAAGCAGGAACATAAAGATAAATCAGCCCTTCACCATGGGATCTAGCCCTAGGCATATGACCTAGACCAGAAGGAAAGGACTGAATCCTTGAGAGGTTACCGCATCAGAAAGAGAGGGTTGGATTCTAGTTGGGTGTGTAATGGGTCAGGATGGGAAAGGAAGCTTGACTGGGGGAGTTTTGTCAGAGAGACAGACTCATCCAGAAGAGATCTTTCTCCCCTCCACTTGAGGGCTCAGAAGTCAGACGTACTGTGGGTTGCTAGGCCTCTGGCCTCAACACTGAGAGCTTTAGGAGGTGAAGAATGGGAAGGGGAAATATCAGTTGATGTTGTGCAATAACTTCCAGGTTTAACTGTAGAGTTTCAGTGACTTCCTAGAGCATCATGATATCACTTCCAGGCAGGGCTCTTTTGTAGCAGGAACTCCTTTGCATATTAGGCGACACACCCCTAACGTAGCCAATCCTCCAAAACCTTACAGAGCTCTTCTTACAGGGGCTACTGTAAGCTCTCGGAGGATTGGCTACATCAGGGGTGTGTTTCCTAATACGCAAAGGAGTTCCTGCTACAAAAAGAGCCCTGCTTCCAGGTAAAACCTAGAAGTGACATCACAACATCAATCAATGGAAGTTCCTCCCCCTCTCCCATCCCCCCAGCTGATCTACTGAGTTAGTGAGGGGGGCACTGGAGCACTGGTAGCAGAACTTCTACCATAAGCAGGTAAGTGGCATCCCTTGGCTTAATCAGCCCCTAAAACTGGGATTCACATAACACCACTCATCCGTACTCAGGCTCACTGGGAACTTGAAGTAGACCAAGGGGTAATTACTCTCATTCTGCTCAAAGCAACAGGCCCTTAGTAACGTAGCAATCACGGAATACTCTCTGACGGAACCTTCGCCATTTGAAAAAGGAATGGTTTGATGAAGTGGTAGAATGGTTCACAGTGGAAACACTAAAGAAAGTTGTGCAGTGGGACTGCAGCATTCAGGTTGACAGATTCAACACACGTCTCCTATTGATCAGTCAACTGCTGTTTTTAAATGTTCTTTGCAATGCAAGAACTCACAAATATTTCAGACACTTGTTTAAAAGAAGCAGTCCGTCTTTTCTCACAAATAGGAGGAAATGGCTGCTCTGAGATCATGCTTGCCATAACATACACATACATCATTTGAAAAAAAAAAAAGGGCTTTCTTCATCAGAGAGAGTTGCCAACAGGCTAGGAGAAAATATCCTATCCCTTCAACTAGAGTTGCCAGCTCTGGATTGGGAAATATCTTGAGATTTGGGAGCTTTGGGAGGGTGTTTGGGGAGGGGAGGGGGCTTAGCAGGATATAATGTAATTGTGTCTATCCTCCAAAGCAGCCATTTTGGTGTAGTGGTTAAGTGCACAGACTCTAATCCGGGAGAACTGGGTTTGATTCCATAGTTCTGACAAGAGCTGTCCTTGAAAGGGCAGTTCTGGAAAGAGCTCTCTCAGCTCCGCCTACCTCACAGGGTGTCTGTTGTGGGGAGGGGAAGGGAAAGGAGTTTGTAAGCTGCTCTGAGACTCCAAGTGAAGGGCAGGGTATAAATCCAATCTCCTCGTCCTCCATTTTTTCCAGGGGAACTGATCTTGATCAACTGGAGATCAAATGTAATAACAAGAGATCTCCAAGTGCCACCTGGAGGTTGGCAACCCTACTTTAACACAGGTGTTATGCGTGGAAATGGGCAGCTTTTCAGGGCATGGCGAAAAATAATATCACCTGGTCAATAACATCTGTTAAAGGGACAGGACATCTTTCTCCAGGTCTGTTGGCAACTCCGTCTTTATTAACATGCATACTGAATCAACAAACACACAGTCCATCAACTAAGATTGCCTTAATCAAGGAACAGCCTAATTAAAAACACAGCTGTAATGAATTCACATGACTTCTTGTCATTCGTCACAGCAAGGGCAGGCTAAAAAGTCCTGTTTTATAACACACGTTGTCCCGTCACTCTGCTCAGCTACACTTAACTGAGCAAATAACCCATGATCTGGTATGGTTACCAGCAAGCAGGACAGCTTACCACAGGTCTCCATCAGACAGAGTGGAAGCAGGTACATGTTGCATCCTTCAAGGGTACATCTCCAGGTTGGCTCACACACTGTTTTGAAAACCCTGTCATTTCCAGGCACATATGGCCCCAATTCAGGCCAGGACTTCAGTGAGTTAGGAATGGGGGCTTAGAGGTCCCCCCTTGCCATTTTCCTGACCTCAGATGGCCCCAGAGAACCACTAGCAGCCCTGCTGGGGGTGTTCTGTGCTCTGATATGGCTATATCTATAGAATCAACAGCCCACATCTAGGGAATGAGACATAGTTTCCATCTGACTGACTTGTTGCTGACCTGCTGGCTGACCTTGGGCAAGCCATAGTTCTGATAAGAGCTGTCCTTGAAAAAGAACAGTTTCTGTCAGAGCTCTCTCAGCCCCACCTACCTCACAGGGTGTCTGTTGCGGGGAGGGGAAGGGAAAAGGAGTTCGTAAGCCACTCTGAGGCTCCTCTGGGTAGTGAAGGGCGGGGTATAAATCCAATCTCCTACTACTACTACTTCTTCTCTGGCATGAGTTTACTGTGTATTGGATTTTAATCACTCATTGCTGCTTTTAGGTACTCAGATTGGTTATATTTTAAAGTTTAATCATGTTTGAATTTGACTGAATAGTGATGTTTTAATGAATTATTGTTTGGATCTATGTATTGTTTTGCGATATGGCCTGGGCGGGATAAAAATCCCCCAAAAAGAAAAAGAAATATTTGCCATTTTCCCCAACACAGCAAAGGGCGACACCCTGCAGATATTTCAGGTCAGGAAAATGGAGAGGGGAAAAGCACTAAGCCCCCTCCTCCCCATTCCCGGTGGTCCCAGTCCTGTGTATAGAGAAGCATAAAGTCCCAGAACAGGGGCAGTCTTATTGATTCTAGGCAAAATTCAAGGATGGGGCCTCCTCACTGCCACACAGCTGAAACCGCTTCCTACGAAGAGGTGAGGAGGGCTCTCCTCTGGGGGCTGCTGCTTCCTCCTCCTTTGTCCAGCTCCCTGACCAGTGCCATAGGCTCAGTGTGGCTGGAGGAGGGAGTCATGGTCATTGGTTCCACGCCCTGCCACCTTGGGCTGCATCTCTGCTGTGCAGTGGTAAAGAGGCAAAGGTGGCAGTGGTAAAGAGGCAAAGTTGGGATGCACTCTCAGGGCACTGCTTCCTCCCCCCCCAGATCCATCCTAGAAGGGGGGGGAGGGAAGGAGAGGAGGCTCACCTCCACAGTGGCTGCTCAGCCACTGCAGCCAACTTGTCCACCATGGATGCTGCTGGTCTGACAACCAGCTTGCTCACTCATGTGCTGCCTTGGAAGCAGTATCTTGAGTAAAGCTGTGGCATACCAGGGGCAGCCAGACCAGCATCTGGGGCTGCAGTGTAGTACCCCCACACACACAAAGCTCAGGGCTCAAGGTACCTGCCTTGGAAGTCTTATGCCTAAAACCATCCTTGTTCCAGAAAATGGCAGTTTAGTGTAGTAGTTAGGAGCACGGACTCTGATCTGGGAGAACTGGGTTTGATTACCCAGTCCTCCACATACAGCTGCTGATGTGACCTTGGGTCAGTCCCAAGTTATTTCAGAGCTGTTCTCTCAAGGGCAGTTCTCAAGAGAGCTCTCTCAGCCCCACCTACCTCACAGGGAAAGGGAAAGGAGATTGTAAGTTGCTCTGAGACTCCTTCGGGTAGTGAAGGGTGGGGTCTAAATCCAATCTCTTCTCTTCTTCCTCTTCTATGACCCAGGGACTTAGTGGAGAAAACTTAACATGTAGTTAGGTTCTCAGGTGTTTTGACTTCATTTTCTTCCATCACCAGCTTACTGTTGCTGCCCAGCATGGAATTCAGAGACCCACACATATGTGTCCCTTCCCAGGAGTTGCTCTTATATGGTCTGAGGAGCAAATGGTGTATTAAAAAAGGCCTCCCCGCCACCAGTCTGGATGGACCAAACACATCTCACCATTAAGACATGTGGTGGAGACCAAGACGATTGACAGGAACACAAGAGGATTTCATGAGCAGGAGTCTGCTAGTTTTGCTTAGAGGTGAAGATTGTATTATCAGTTGCTTTGCAGGGAAAACTTAACCTATTTAACACACACCACTGGAAGCCTGTGTTTTCACAGCACACAGAGAGCATTCTGCATGGAAACACAGCAGAAGACGGGACCTTTTCAATCCCACCAGTATCTCAGAAAAATCAATCAGAACCACTAGTGCATATCCGTCTCAGGCATTTTAAAAAAGAGAAGGGTCAGGAATACACATGAACAGACTTTTTTTTTAAGTGGAAAGAAGGGATGGAAATGTCAGAAACAGTTGCAAGATTAGTAATTTAAGGAAATGTGGAGGGGAGTCACAGTGTCATCAAGGCATCGATGGAAATAATAGAGCTGGTTTCTGTAGGGTCCACATCTCCTTTTAGTAATCTTGTTATTTGCTTGTCTTCTCAGATAAGCATAAGATATGGGAGGCAGACATGACAGTGCTTCAGATTTGCCGAAAATGTCACCTGCACCTATTGTGTCATTTTCTATTTACCACATTTTTATTCTGTTCTTCCTCTAAAGAGCTCAGAGTGATGTGCATTCTTCTTTCTTCTCTTCTTTTTTGGGGTCAAGTTGCAGCCAACTTAACCACTCTTAACCACTCTTAATCAACTACGCCAGATCTCTACGGCTTAACCACTTAACCACTGGCTCTCGTCACTACACCTCTGGAAACTACTTGGCAAACATAATATGTAGTTTGCCTCTTAGACATGTGCACACGTCCCTGACGAAATATTTGGACTATTGTCAGCCCTCAGTTGCTCCAGACCAGTACCAGAGCTACACTTTGGGGTACCAGTCCAGCATCCTTTCCAAGGTTCTTTCTGGCTAATCTAGTCTGTAGCTCATGCAGTGAACTGTCCAAGGTGCTGACTCTAGTATTTCATTGCATTCCTCTCCGTTCTGTCGCTGAACTGCTTTCCTGGAGGTGGTCAAACTATAGCTCTGCCCAGCTATTGAGTTCTGAAAGGACTGCAGGTCCTTTCCTGGCTGATATACTTCCACCCTTAGGCAGTTGCCCCTCTTTGGATATCAAATGCAATCAGGAAGCTATTTGGAGATCAGACTCAAAAGACAGCCGCATCCAGAAAGGGTTCTCAGAAGGTGGTGTATGTTCAAGGAGACCTCAATTGGCTCACAAAATTGATCAGACATTTTGTGGCTTTAGCTATGTAAGTGGGGTGGTGGTCTTTCTTTCAGATGGCAAGCTTAATTTATGCAAGCCAGAAGGTGAACGAACAAAAGCTTATATGGATTTGAAGAGCTTCTAGTACTGAAACATTGATAGCATGCAAATTACCATGCAGATAATATAATCAAATTAGGAGTTTTAAAAAAGAAATTAGTTGACTGCCCTAATTTTAGAACATAATAAACACAATTTCAGGAATACAGCCTCCCCCCAAATGGTGAAGAAACAAAGGAACCCAGAAAGAATGGAAGAAGACTAGCACGGAATGCAGAGAATCAAACAGAAAAACAAACCCTTCTTGACAACTGCAAATGGATGTGTCCTTTGATCCCATCAGGTTCAAGAAGAGAGATGCCAATCAGAAATCCCACAGATCAAGGATGGGGACAGTTGCTCAGTCAGGGTGCCCTACCTGGCGGGGTGGGTGTGGCTCCTGGTAACTCGGCAGGATCTTGAGGACAACGCTTCCACTGGCGTTCTTCAGCACCTCCTGGAGTGCCCGTGGGTCACTGCCCACCTCCTGCCCATTCACCTCCTTGATGATGTCACCCACATGCAGCAACCCCTGCTGGTCGATCATACCACCATGCAGGATACGGGCAATGACCAACTCGCCTCGTTCCACCCGGAATGTCACACCCTGAGGCAAAATGAACAAAGGAGAGCACAGTGGAAGCAGGAGGGAAATTGTACTTGCTGGGTAACATCCCCTACTCATGTGTGGAGTTGGGCTGCTTCTTCTTAACCTGCCACCCTACCAGGAGTATGCATACTTCATTCAACAAGATGTGAACAATATCCAATTATAGAGGGTTTCAAGGAGGCTACCAGAGAGAAAGTGGGATCCCATCAGACTTCCCCAACCTTCCACATAGCTGTCAGCCTGGCCTCTTCTCCCAAGATGCTCAGCTGGGGGTTCCACAGAAGTCTCTGGAGAGAAACTGGTTCTCTTCAGAACTATCCCAGATTTCTCCAAGTTTTGAGAAGAGCACATCTATCTTGGAGAATATCAGGATGTAGAATTATGTTTGCTATGCGTGAACCCCTCTGGAAGATTCCTCAAGTGCTGAAAGAAAAAGAGGTGTTCAACTGAACCACTGTTGCAGGTCTGTAATGTCCAACAAAGTTGTTGTCACATTTGAAGAAAAGGAGGAAATAAAGAAATAAATAGCATGTTTTTTGCTGCTGCTCTCTTTTTGTTCTTCTTGCATATCAGCTATGGCACCACTTCTGTTGCAAAGGAGTTCCACAGATTATTGGATCTAACCTGAATACTCATTAAGAGATTGAGTCAGACCATTTGGCTGTCAAGGTTAGCATTTTCTGCTCTAATTGGCACTGGCTTTCTAGAGTCCCAGGCAGAGATCTTTCACATCACTTACTACCAGGATCTTTTAGTGGGGATTGAATTTAGGACCTTGTGCATGCAAAGTAGCTCTTCTAACCCCAAGCCCCATGGTCCTACTAAACTTGTCACAAGAGAATCCTGGGACAAAGATTCTTCAGTGGAACATTGTGGAAATTTCAGTGCCCTATTTGTTTAATCTAATACAGCAAGCAGATACACAATTTTTGAACCCAAATTTTTTATTTTGGCCCTTGATGGGGAATACAGATTTGTGCTTCTTTGATATTTCAAGCTGGGTTTCCATTTTCTAAAATGACACATGCCCATTTATTTCTTTAAATGTTATTTTGCCACCCTTATTTAAAACTTATAAAGAGCCGCAAAAAAAAGTCCACTTGCTGCAATTTGGCATCTTTCTCACAGACAAAACTGCGAGGTACAACCTATTAATTATATGCAAGCAAAATGCTACAAGCGAGACACACTGTTTCACTAGGTCATACATTCGCTAAGAAAGTAGGAGGAAATATTTCATATCGATCAACCTTTGTAACTTGGTTCCCTATTCTGAACCAGGTGCCACAAACCCTGTGGCAAAGAGAGCCAGCTTTTACTACCTGGATAAAATGTACAGAGAAAATAACTAAGTTCTTGTGCTCCTGCTATCCAAGGGGAAAGACAAGGACAAAGACTGCTACACCCTTTTACCACTGCGGTGTCTGCCAGCTCCTCCAGACATACCAGATACCAGTTCTCAAATTTAGGCTTTTAACATAGTCCTTCCCCAGCTCTAGATTAAGGAAACAGGAAAGCAGTTTGGGGTTATGGTCCTTTCAAAGGAGAAATAATCTGACTTGTGCTGTGGGGCAAGGAATGATTACTGCACACAAGGCTGCTTTTGAGATGGTTCAGAAATTTAACATGGAACCCTGTTTGACCATACAGTTATCAGAGGAGGTTTACTCACCAGGTGTTCCCCGGCAGTCTTCCGAATCCCTACCATGCGCACAGCATCTGGGGGTACTGGCTGGTTGTTGAACAGGGGGTCCAGTGCAGGACTGGGTGGTGGGGTCTCGTAGCTCTTGGAGGCAACAGAATCGTGAGTCTCCAGGAGGGACTGAGAAGAGGGTCAGCAGAGGGAGGGGAAGAGAAAAGGAGACCAGGGGAAAGAAAACGATACGGGGGTAGGTCAAATGAGTTCAGAGACAGATGTAACAGAACACTGATGTTTACCCTCCCAAGCACACCAAAGCATGACAGAACTGGACAACTTCACCTCTGTCAGGAATCCCCTTCTCACAACATTTTTGGAGGTTTTCAAACAGAGGCTAGATGGCCATCTGAGAGCAATGATGATTCTGTGAACTTAGGCAGGTCATGAGAGGGAGGGCAGGAAGGGTTGCATCAGTGATTAGTTCTCGTGGCCCTTTCTTACATGCCCAGGGAAATGCTGATCAGCACTTTGGGGTCAGGAAGCAATTTTTCTCCAGGCCAGTTTGGCTGGCGATCTTTGAGGGTTTTTTGTCATCTTCTGGGCATGGAACAGCAGTCATTGGGGGTGTGGGGAGGGGGTATTTGTGAATTTCCTGCATTGTGCAGGGGGTTGGACTAGATGACCCTGGAGGTACTTTCATACTCTATGATTCTATGAAATAATGTATCCCCACAAGGCCTGCCTATCTGAAAGAATCATCCAGCGTGGCAAGGACTTAATGAAGATCCACTGAAGGTAGATATTAACTGGAGCCTGGTAAGATCAGTCCCAAAATGGACATGCAGCACATGGCAAGTATATATCAGACTCCAGACAGATCCCCAACACACACGTGATCCTATGCATGGCTAAGGCTGCCAGGTTTCCCACTCTGGCAGGAGACCTCCCAACTGGCAGCCCCAGTCTCCCACCAGTGCTCAGAGCAGTGGGAGAAAAATGGAACAACATCACTTCAAGTGCAAATCTGGAAGTCAGGTCATTGTGCTGGATGTTGCTCTAGGATTCCACTGAAACTCTATGATAAAACCTCAGTATCAATCATGGCACCTAACTTAAGGAATGCTCTTCCGCTTGAGGCTTGTGTGGCACCTGCCTTGCTCTCTTCTGGACACCAGGCCAAAATGTTCACCCAGGCTTTGAATTAAGGGGAGTGGTCTTTTAGCAACATTTTGGTCACTTTCACACATATTAAACGATGCACTTTCAATGCACTTTGCAACTGGACTTTACTGTGTGAAATGGCGACATTCACGTGCAAACAGTCGCTGAAGTGGATTGAAACTGCTTTGTTTAGCATTTGTGAAAGTGCCTTCATAAAATGCTTTTAGTCTGAAACTTGTTTAAAGTTGCTCAGCTGTCTGTTTTTATGCTCAGGCAGTTTTTTTTAAAAAAAAAAATCTGGATTTTTAGTAATAACTTCCAAAGGTTTTGTGTTATGTTTTAATTTTGTGAACTGCCTCAGGCAAGTTCCCTGGAGAGGCAGCAGAAAAATATTCTGAAGTAAATAAAATACCACCCTAGCCAAAATCCCATCCTTCTCAGGGCCAGAGAAGGCACTGCTCTGTTCAGCTGGCCCAAGGTACTAGCTTCTTGCTGTACCTGAGTGAAGCTACAAACTACCTGCTACCCTGTCTTGAGAAATCCATCCTTCCCGCTCTGACGTTTCCTCCCTTTCAGACACATTCTCCCTCTCTCCTCCTGCCTCCTCCAACTGACTCCCCGTTCTGCCAGACTGACAGGAGAGGGGATCATTAGCACACACACACAATGGACGGACTCCAGCAGATTCCAGGCTGGCAGGCAAAAGCGGGGCCATGGAAAAGTCATTTACAGACTCACAAATGACAAGCACCTTACATTTAACAACAGTCAGTTTCCCCCGGCGTTGACTGATGGCCTAGCATCCACCCCCTCCTTGGGGTTGCCAACTCTGGGCTGGGAAACACCTGGAGATTTGGAGGCTGGAGCCTGGGGGTGGCGGGATTTGTGGAGGGAAGGGACCTCGGCAGGGTATCATGCCACAGCAGCCTTTTCTCCAGGGGGACTGATCATGGTTGTCTGGCGATCCATTGTCAAAGAGGGAGATCTCCAAGTGCTACCTGGAGGTTGGCAGCCCTACGAGTCCTCCCTCTTTCCTTTAAGAATTGACAGCATGGAGAGGCAAGTTTGCAGCATGTGCCATCACGTTCCTACATTTCACCAGAGCAAAGAGGCACATGCTTGTAAAAGCCGCTTTTTTTCTCAGACCAAAAATTGCTGCTTTGAACTGGCACCTCTCAGCCCCCAATTTGTACACATCGCTGAGCTCTGCAATAGCTTTTTGCTCCATTGATTTAAAAAGCCAAACACACACACATACAGAGAGTTGTACTACACTGTGTTAACCACTGCATACACACACTTCCTGCTGCAGCACACGAAATGGCAGTATGCATATTGCCCAGTGCTTTAATGACAGCATTCATGCGTATGTATTCACACCTCTTCACCACAGGGTCCCTGCATCCCTAGGGAGCCAAAGTGCACATCAAACAAGCCAGCTTGCAAAGGAAATACTCTCAAAGCAATACCCTCTGAACCAGGCTATTGAATGGCCAAGTGCTTTGTTCATTGAAAGATACTGTAGATAAATAATCCCCACATTTGTGTGATTTGCAGGCCATGAGTCTCAGGGCTAGGAATAGGATGGCACATGTTCAGAAACCTGTTTGTTAAAAAGAATTAGACCTTGTCTTATAAGCATTAATGTTCCTGCCTTGGCTAACAAAAAAAAGCTAGCTAACTCTATCCCTTCCATGCATATACAGCAACATAAACAGTACCAACAGGGCTTTAGGGAGATGCTAAATAAAACTTGGATACTCACACTAGTCCCCGCCCCACACACTACACCCAAAAAGGTACATCTTAGATTCCAAGCAAACTTCATTCTTAGTGTCAGCTATTGAAGCAGACCTTTTGGTACTCTGCCAGATTAAAACCTTTCTCCCAGCCCCACGACCAAGTAGAGCACAACCCTGGATGGTCCTTGTTAACAGACTGTTCAAAACAAATCCATCAGAATGAAGAAGGGGATCATTCTCTCTCTGTCTCGTACACAGCACCCAAGCCTCATTGCACTGGGATTCTCCCACTAACACCTCCTAAGAGACTAGGGTGACAGCTCCAGGTTGGGAAGCACTGGGAGATTTGGGGGGTGGAGCCTGAGGAGGGCGGGGTTTAGGGAAGGGAGGGATTTCAATAGGGTATAATGTTATAGGGTCCACCTTCCAGAGTGGCCATTTTCTCCAGGGGAACTGACCTCTGTCGCCTGGAGATCAGTCGTAATCCCAGAATATCTCCACCAACCTGGAGGCTGGCAACCCTAAGTGAGACCTGAATCCAAACCCGTTCCCTTTCTTGCCAAGCCAATAGGACTTAAATAGTCAGTCAGTCACTCTCCCAGCTTAACCTATCTCAAAAGGCTGCTGTTGAGAGGATAAAATGGAGAAAAGGAGAAAGGTGGTGTAAACCGCTTTGGGGGCCATTGGGGAGAAAAAACCACACATCTCCAAATCAATAGCAGGCGAGTGAGTGAAAGACTTCTCCGCCAATCTGGTGTCCAGTCTCCCCACAAATACAGAAGGGAGCCTCCTTCCCTGTTTGTCACCCTCTTCCACTCGTGGAAGAAGCCGCTTCCCACCTGGAAGTGAGGTTCCTGCAGGATGCGGGCCAATTCAGCCGCTGTGCTGTCTTGCTGAGCAACGCAGGAGATGTCTTTGAGTATCTCCTGGACCAGCTCCAAATTATTGTCCCTCACGGCTTCCAGCTTTGTTTCCTCCAGACGCTCGTGAGCCTGTGGGGAAGGTAAAGGAAAGGCAGAGAAAGGAGGATGAGAGAGAGAGAGAGAGAGGGAGATCAACAAAGCCCCTCTGAAGACTTTTAGCCTTCCGAAATAGACTCACAGGAGATGCTGAAGGCCTACAGATCAAGAAGAGATTGGGTGCATTTCCAGGGATTCACTCTAAGAACTCGAGAGCACCTCCTCCAAAAAGGCCAAGGGTGTATGGCTTACTTGCATTTCCAAGAAAAAGCAGCGTCACCTACTGGTACCTGCGAAGTCTGGGGAAAGCCTTTAACTCTTTCCATAGCCAAAGGGGGGGTGGGGTGGGAAAGGGAACATTGAGGACACCGTAACAGAAAATATGACATGCACACAAAAGCACACTTGCTCCACAAGCCAGGAAGCAGGATAGATCACAGCCATCCCTGGCCCCTGAAGGAGCACAGCCAGAAATCAAACAGGATGGGTTTTTTTGTGTTTTTGGTTTTTTGCTCAAAGTGCTCTGGGCTGTCCAGATGGGAGACAGACATAAAAATGAAGGAGCTAGAAGTAAGAGATTCCCAAAACAAAGGCTTAGCGTTACCTGATGGAGTCAGCATGGAAAACAGGGATCTTAATTTGACCCACAGAAGAGCTCTGGAATCAGTTTTCATAGCCAGGGCTAGCAGGGAAAGGTTCTAAAGTGGGACATGGCCTCATTTAGAGCCAAATTAGATGTTATTTTTTTTTTCACTTGGGTACAAGTGTGTTCAAGTATTCCCCGCAGCCACACAACAGCTGCGGGGAATTGCTTCTAAAAAAGAAAAGAAAAAAAGTGAACCCAAATGGACTTGGAACAGCCCTGCAGGGGAAGAGGGGCCCTGCCTCCTCCCCCCAAGCAGTTTTCTCAAGCAAAACCCACACGGGGGCAGTCATTTTGCCAATTTTTCTGCTCCATGTGCACAGATACTCCACATGCAGCTGGAAAACTGGCAAAATAACCCCCCCCCGGAGTGTTCTTCGTTCGAGAAACAGGTGTGGTTTTCAAAAGTTTCTACCTTCCCACATCAAAATCTGCCACAGAAGCTCTGCATACCTGCCATGAAATCTTTGCACATGATACAGGATTCTGGGGTGTGTTCTAGGATGCATGTTCAGGCCATGAAAGGCACATGGGCACCACTGGCTGGGGGCTGCCATTGGCCACAGTGAACAGAAAGTAGGCCAACGGTCTTCCAGGAAAGCGTTGTCCACAGTTCCCATTCCAGTTACCAAAAAGCCCTTGTAAGCTCCCACTGAACCCAGAGTCCACCCCATTTGAAAACCACCAGGGTAGCAGGATGGTTGTAACGGGATAGCTCTTAATAGCAGACAGCATTGAATAGTTGACTATATATTTTTTTAAAAGCCCAGCAGCACCTAATTAGCATTGGACAGGTGGCCAGCCTTGTATGATTTTACATTTGAAGCCTGCCAAATCAAACAACTAATTCTAAAGCAGGGGACCTCAACGAGGTGCCTGAGGATTTCACAGTGCTCACTGATACCCTTCCTGGCCAAGTTTTTTAGAACGTGAGCAGGGCCAGGTGGGGCTTTGGCCCAGCAGGGCTGCTGATGGACTGCTGGAGACCTGATTGGATGCACAGACTTTAAAAAAAAAATGCTTTGACGGCAGCTGCCACCAGAGCACGAGGATCCTCACGGGCTGACTGGCGGGAAGCTGTGGGCATGGAAGGGGCTGCCAAAATGATGAGGAATCGAGCAAGTACCACCTCTTCTTCTCTCTTTTTACACACACACAAGCTACCAAAAAAGAGGGGGGGAGGAAGAGGCACTTTTACTCGATTCTCTTCTTGCTACAGCTCGCCCTCCCAGCCCCCCATTCTGCAGCTCGTTGCAAGACTCCGATCCTACAGAGAGAAGTTTCAGAACAAATGACTGTCTGCTTGGAGAAAAGGAGGTGGGGATAGGCCCCTTCCATCAGAAACTCCTCCCATCGATCCAGCCCTATGTTTAGAAACCAGACTGCACATCTCAGGGCTGTGCTTGACGACTGAAAAAGACACCAGAGCGGGTACCAACCCAAGCCAAAATCAAATGTCCACACAGGGCCAGAGTAGATGTGAGTGCATCCTCACGGCAGCCACAAGGACGGACAATGCTATTTTAATGTTATAAAAAAATGTTGTGAAGGCCCAGTCCGGACCAGGGCAGCAGTGCTGCATTTCTGCTTCACCCCCCAGCCTTTTTAAGCACTGAAACAGGGGTGGAGGGACCATTTAGGCACTTGGTAAGGAGTGCTGGGGGGGGGTAGGAGTCCCTCAGCCCACCACACTGTAGCCTGATTAGAAACAGGCCCTCGCAGCCTTTTAAAATGACATCAAAATGGTGGTGTCCTTAAGGATGCCGTCATGTCTACTTTGGCCTGTAGAAGCAGGCATACAATAATGCAGGAAAAACGGTTGACCAAAAGCACTCAGGTGCACTGGATTGGTTAAAAAAGACACACCAAAGAACTTAATCCCACAAATGAAGCAACAGTTCATGGAGAAAGAGGGATGTATCTTTTCAAAAAAATGGTGTTGGGAAGAGACAAACATTTTTAGACATTATGATTATGGGAAGGGCACAGAAGGGGGGGGGAGAGAGAGTTGCACCACAGGCCATGCAAGGATCAATGGTCTTAAACAGGGAAATCTTAGGTGAAATACTAATGTCTTCCCAGGGCTATTTTGGGGCAGGAACGCACAGGAATGGCGTTCTGGCTGGCTCCTGAGTTGGCCATGCCCAGGAAGAGCTAATTAGCATAACAGGCCACACCCAACAGCAGAAACTCATTAGGATTGGGTACATTAGGGGTGTGTGACATGTAAAGGAGTTTCTGCTACAAAAAAGCCCTGAGTTTTGACAACAAACAAGGTAAATAGAATAAGAAGCAAAAGGTGGGTGTGGCTGGATGACCCCACTTGTGGGGACATGGGGATGTGGCCTAATATGCTAATGAGCTGTGCTGTCAGGGGTGTGGCCTATTATGCTAATGAGTTCCTGCTGGGCTTTTTCTACAAAAAAGGCCCTGTGTCTTCCTAAACGTAATGGAGCCAATTAACAAAGGAGTTTATAAATTGTGGAATCTCCATACCGGAGAGCTTCCAACGTCTTCCATGGAGATAGATCAAGATGGGTAGCCGTGTCAGTCTGTCTGTAGTAGCAGAAAAGAGCAAGAATCCAGTAGCACCTTAAAGACTAAAAATTTTTTGGCAGGATAGAAGCTTTTGTGAGTCACTGCTCACTTCTTCAGTGATCAGTGACTCACAAAAGCTCCTCCCCTGCCACATATTTTGTTAGTCTTTAAGGTGCTACCAGATTCTTGCTCTTTTCTACTGCTTCCAAGGTCTGTCAATGGATACAGGCATAAGATGGGGAGGCACCATGGTTCAGTGGTAGAGCATCTGCTTGGCATGCAGAAGGTTACTGAGAGTTGGTGCTGTGAAAGACCTCCACCTGAGACCCTGGAGAGCCACTACCAGTCTGAGTAGACAGTACTGACCTTAAAGGACCAATGGCCTGATTCAGTATAGGGCAGATTCATGGGTCCATGTGATGTCTAACTTTGGGCAGGATTTTGGACCAGCTGAACCACTAGAACTCTTCGGGCTCTTTGGTGCAATGAAAGGTCCTGAGGCACAGTCCCAGAGGCCTCTCCATCTTTGTCTTATTCCCCGTGACTCCAGGATGAGTGAAGCCTGGAGCTGAGAAGAGATTCTGCACCTAAGCTCTGGTGAACCTTCACTCAAACTGAGAACTTGAAGATGTGCCAATGAAATCATTTATCTTGGTAGGACAAAGTATGGAGAAAGCAGGCATTTGTCCAAGGGAGCAAAATATATAGCAACTCCTTATGGGTGAAAAGGGAAAATGGAAAGGGAATATATTGCCCTCTAAAGTCTTAGACCCAAAAATGCATTCGGGGCAAGATCAAGGAAGATACGGTGGGAGAAGGGCCAGTTCTTGGGCGAGACCACCTAAGTAACTGCTTGAGGTGGTACAGTGAGGATGGTGATGATACACTGCAGCCATGAACACCTTGGTCCCAGATACCAGCAGCATTGCCCCCTGGGACTATGCCATTGGTGGCCAGGTCCAAGTCAAGCCCCTCTGGCAATAGCATAGGGGGCTTGGCCTGGACCCTGGCAGTGGCCGAGGTCCAGGAGGCAATCAGATGGGAGTGGGTAGAAGTGAAGCTGTTCAGCTAGTGTCTCTGGCCCAGCTAACCCATTTAACTGTACCTTAGCCAATGATCTTACTATTGGACTCTCCATGAGGCCACGGAGAAAGATGAGGTCCAGATCTCCTGCTCCCATGGAGTTCGGGAGGTCACTCAGGTTGTCCAAGACTTGTTGCATGGCTGTGTAGAGAAACAAGGGCAGTGTTATTTATTAAACAGAGTAACAATACCCTGAGGGCAGAGAATGCATGAAGAACACGGTTCAACTCTTCTCCAAAGCTGCGGCAAGCATTTATGTTGGCACGCATGGACTCATTACCTTCCGTGGTGTTAAATAGGAGATATTCATGGGCACCTTATTCAGATAGAATCTGCCAGTGTTCCACAAGAAGAGGTTGAGGCTATAGCTCAAGGGTGGCCAAACTGTGGCTTGGGAGCTGCATGCGGCTATTCCACACATATTGCACGGCTCCCAGCAGGCTCCCCATCTATTTGCTTTCTTTGTTTCTCTCTCTCTCTTTCTTTCCACCTCTTTCATTCTTTCTTTCCATCTCTCTCTCCTTCTCGCTCTCAGACAAATAAGTATCATTAGCAAACAAATCCTGTCCTTATATATATTTGAATTTTGGTTCCACAACATTCTATGCTTGCCATAATTGATTTGGCTCAAGAACTGGCAGTCAGAAGACACTGGCCAGGGCTGACTGGCTGCTTCGCAAAGTCCTGCCCATGTCAGCCCCAGTCAGTGTTTTCAGCTCAGTCTGCTCCAGTCCTCTGATAGGAGATGACTGTCTGGAGTGTGTGCGCAGGGACAGGCCCTCAAGGCTGAGGCAAGTGAGAGAAGCCCTTTTCTGCCTCCCCCACACCATCCCCTGGGACTTCTATGAGGGGACTAGGCCCAGAGAAGACCTTTTCCGTCCCCCACACACCATCCCCTGGGCCTTCTATGGGGCACTAGGCCCAGAGAAGGCCTTTTCCACCCCCCCACATGCCATCCCCTGGGCCTTATATGGGGCACTAGGCCCCCACACCCCATCCCCTGGGCCTTCAATGGGGGCAGTAGGCCCAGAGAAGCCATTTTCTGTCCCCCACACACCATCCCCTGGGCCTTCAATGGGGGCAGTAGGCCCAGAGAAGCCATTTTCTGTCCCCCACACATCATCCTCTGGGCCTTCTATGGGGGCACTAGGCCCAGAGAAGCCCTTTTCCCCCACACACTGCCTACTGCCCCCATAGAAGGCCCAGGGGATGGTATGTGAGGGACAGAAAAGGCCTTCTCTGGCCCAGAGAAGCCCTTTTCTGCCCCTCTTCCCTTCCTTTCCCCCTTTTCCTTTCTTCCTCTCTCCTTTCTTTCACTCTTCCCCCTATTCCTTCCTTCCTTCCTCCAACCCTCTCTCCCTTCCACCTCCCTCCCTTCCTTTCTAGGGCCCATTGTCTTCCACCACAACGGGCTTTGCTCCCTAGTATCATTATAAATACTGTTTTTACCCCTTTTGTTTTTATTTTTGCCAGTCTCATGTAATGTTAATAGAAGCAAATTTGCATATTTCTCAATAAAAATGTGCATAATATTTATTCATGTCTTGCGGCTCTCAAGCATCTGATGTTTATTCTGTGTGGCTGTTACGTTAAGCAAGTTTGGCCACCCCTGCTATAGCTCATATTGTCTTTGATTGCCCTCCGAGAGCAGAAGCTAGGAATAAATTCCTCTTGGCCCTTTTCCCATCTATTTCTCATGCCTGTGTGACTGTTGAATCTAAGATTATCTGGCTTCTCTCAGATCTTGATTCCGATGTTAACTTTTCGAGTGGTGAGGTTTTTTGCAACTCTATTCTGAAAATATAAGTTTGGTTGCTCTTTTTCAGCCAACGTGGCTTTTTAATGGAAGGAAGGCAAGGAGAAGGTCATCTTTCCAAAAAGGGCCACTGGCTTGCTGGCCTTCAGGTGAGGTTTGGAATTAAAAATGTTCTCCAGACTGCAGAGATCAGTTCCCCTGGAGAAAATGGCAGCTTCAAGAGTGTGGATTAAATGGCATCACATCTCATGCTGAGTCCCCCCACACCCCGAATTCCACCTGCCCAGGCTTTGCCCCCAAATCTCCAAGAATTTCCAAACCTGGAGTTGGCAACCCTGGGCACTGAGACTGGACCACATGAGTTATCCGACTCCCACCTCAGCCTCACTCTGTTTCTTTGCTCAGACAACCATCTTCAGAGCAATGTGTGTCTATCAAGCTTTTAAAAAGAAACACCTTCCACTTGAGATTATGGTACAAAAAAAGGACCAGAGAACCTGCCATCTGCACAAAGATCAGTTATTTCAACCCTGGAAGACTCTGCACCTGCACAGAAAGTGGGTTGAGGACAGCAATGAGACCTCTTCTGGCACTCGCCTGTGATTCCCCATTCCTCTTGGCCCCTTCCCCCTGGGTAGACTGAGGAGTTGGGATTCTCCACCACCTTAAGTATTCCGTATATTATTTTTATTGATGGTTATTTATTGAACTGTTTGAATGTGCTTGGATGTGAATGTTTAATATTGTTGTAAGCCGCCCTGAGCTCTGCTTGCAGGGAAGGGTGGCCTATTAAATCCAATTTAATAAATAAATAAAATAGAGACTGTCAAGGTGTCCATTCTCACCAGTGAAATCCAAGTGTTGCCAGGAGAGAACAAACATCATGAGATTCCAGGATTGCCAGTCCCCAGGTGCTGGCAGGGGTTTCCCCCCATTTTCAGGGCTTCTGACCACCCCCAAACAGCGAAATAACTGTGCAATGTCCCCGATGTGATGGCATCACCCAGAAGTGGCATCATCATGTTGGGGACATCATGTGGTGACACTCTGGTCTGATGGCAAAACTCTATGGTTTGAAGCTGGTTTTACCATAGAGTTTTGCATGAAAGGTCAGTAGTTCAGCAGTTTGAGACCCGAGTGCCGCATGGCGGAGTGAGCTCCTGTCTCTTGTCCCAGCTCCTGCCAACATAGCAGTTCAAAAGCCAGAAATTGCAAGTAGATAAATAGGTACCACTTCAGTGAGAAGGTAACAGCATTCCGTGTGCCTTGGTGTCTAGTCATGCTGGCCACATGACCACAGAAAAGTCTTTGAACAGCGCTGGCTCTTCAGCTTGGAAACAAAGATGCATCCCTAGAGTCAGATTCGACTGGCTTTCGAGGAAGCGAAACCTTTACCTTTACTTTGCATGAAAACCAGAGCATCACTGTGTGATGTCACTGACATGATGATGTCACTTACAAATCCCCTCACTGGCACAACAAGGGGACCTGGGAACCCCATAAGACTCCCCTCTGGTCATTCTCTGCTTCCCCAACAAAGGAAGAGAGGAGGGGAAAGGAATAGGAACAAGAACGTTAAGGGGACCTTTAGGGTTGCCCACTTCCATTTGGGAAATACCTGGAGATTTGGGGTGGAGCCTGGGATGGGCGGGGTTTTGGGAGAGGAGGGGCCTCAACAGGATATAAGTGCCATAGAGTCCACCCTCCAAAGCGGCCATTTTCTCTATGAGAACTTGATCTCTGTTGTCTGGAGATCAGTTGTAACCCCAGGAGATCTCTAGCTTCCACCTGGGGGTTGGCAATCCGATGACTGGGAGGTTGTCTCGCGAGTAATCAGGGGAGTTAGAACAAGGTTATGTGCCAGCTTGTGAAGAGTGGGTTCTTAAGTACAGCAGGAACTGCTTGCAGGGCTTCTGCTTCTGGCAGGCTGGGGAACAAAAAAAGAAGACCACCAAAGATAGTGGGGATTAGGCTGGAAAAGACCTTTGCAGTGAGCGAGATGGGGGATTTTTGCTCCTAGCGCTTGCATGAAGTCAGTCAGGTGGAGAGGGTGGCTCGAGGCCAGAGCTGTTTTTATTCCAGTCTGCCTCCGGACTTCCGGCACTTAGTGAAACCTCCAAGGCAAAGTCTGCAAAAATCCAAACTAGACACCAGAGAAAGATGCTTTTCGTGCAAAGGTAATGCAACATTTTAAGGCAGAGGGAAGCAACCGTAGCGTCGCTCACAGCAATGGAAATCAGCTCCCCATCATTTGGGATAGTTTAGAAATTAAAGGATTTTTTAATAATTGCCTGGTGATCCAACTTAAATATTCCTAAAACCTTCAGACACAACAACTTTCTTGAGACTCTCAAAGGAAAGACATTGTTTCTCTTGTGTGTGAAACGACTTATCATTTACCCAATGAAAGCTAACCTTCAATTTTAGGAGAAATGTTTTAATATTTTCCTTTTTTTCATTAAGCCGGGGGGATCTCAAGTATTCTCTACTCCAGTAACATAGTAGAACCCAAAAACTGATCGGTAAACCCTGCCCCTTTGGTTGCCAACCTCCAGGTAGGGACTGAAGATCTCCTGGAATTACAACCGATCTCTCGGCAACAGAGATCAGTCCCCCTGGAGAAAAAGGCTACTTTGGAGGGTGGAGGGTATGGCGTTAGGCTCTGCTGAGGACCATCCCCAGGTTTCACTCCCAGATCTCCAGAATTTCCCAACCCAGAGCTGGCAACCAATGCTCCCTCTAAGCGGCGGAGTCTTGTGAGCAAAAATTCTACTTTGTGAGCTACTGATAATAAAGTTGTGAGCGAGTGATTTGGCTGCTGCGTAAATTAATTTGCTCTGGAGCCATCCTTCCTGAGCTCACACAAAATGTGTGAGCCAGAGGCTAAAAAACTGTCAACTAGCTCACACTAACTCAGCGTAGAGGGAACACTACTGGCAACCCTACCTGTCCCTCCTGTTGAAGGTTCAGTTTTTATAAGCCACACACTACAACCAAAATCAACTAAGGGGCACACATGGCATAGTGATTTGAATGGCAGGCTAGGATATGGGAAATCCAGCAGAATCTACATTCTGCTAATGAAACTCACTGGGCCAGTCATAACCTCTCAGCCTCACAGGGTTTATTGATTTTGATCTTTATGCCCCTCTTTTCTCCTTAGTGGGGACCCAAAGTGGTTTACCACATCATTCTCCCCTCCCCCATTTTATCCCCACAACCATCACTCTGTGAGATAGGTTAAGATAAGGGAGAGTGACTGGCCCCAGGGCACCCAGCGAGCTTCCGACAGACAAATAATCTGACATTGGGTCTCACAGATCTTCAATGGACATGCTCGCTACCACACCACACTACTTAAATGGACAAAATGGGGAAAGAAGAACCACATACGCTGCCTGAGGAGAGGCAGGATAACAATGCAAGAGGTTCCCATCTCTTTTCTTCATGCCTGTTATTATGACAGAAGATGAAAAATCCCTGCAAAAGGGGGGAGGAAGAGTCTGCTAGCAGCAGATGAAACCGTAAAAGGGAAGACATCTCTCACATGGGGAGCCAGCATGACCCTGTGCAACTCACCAGCTAGGGCCTGCCAGGGCTCACCAGATCTCTCCCTAACCCCCAATATCTTTGGTCGAAAGCAGGCAGCAAAAACAGGAAGTAGGAAACCTAGATAAAATTAGGAAACCAGGATAGCAAAAACAGGAAGTGGGAAACCTATTCATAGCTGGTGGGATTGCTGGATCACAAGTTATCAACCCCCAGGTCCCAGCAGGGGTTCCCTCACTTTGGGGGACTTTGATCCACTGCTGGCCAGCTGGCTGGTGAGAGAAAGCCCACCCCCAAGCAGGGACATCGTCACACAACACCCCTGACATGATGACACCACTTCTGGGGTATGTCATCACACCAGGGACATCACACAGTGACACTCTGGTTTTGGGGCAAACACTATAGTTTTGAAGCCAAAAAACCCATAGAGTTTTGCCCCAAAACCAGTGTGACATCACTGACATGATGTCAGATTCCTGAAGAAATCAGTTCCCAACAACAGTCATTCAGAATAATAGATAGTTTATTGAGACATTGATAGGATCCAGACTCTTAACGTTTCTGTGTTAGAACTGGGGGGAAAGCGCGTGAAGCAATTATACCTAAATCAAGCAGGACCCTAATGGCCCAGGGCCAATCACACCTAAGCTAGAGGCCCGCTGAAATAACGGCCCATAGTTCCTAGGAGAAAGATGATGCCAAGCCTGATTGGGGCTCAAAGTTATTCATCTGGGCCGAATGAGATAATTGGAAACAACAGTGTTAAGTATGAGACTTAACAAGGTAGTGATTTCAACAAAGTGATTTCAGCTTTATTTATAGCAAACAAGTCGATCAGACAACACACACACAAACACACACAGTGGAACAAAACTCCCTTTTTAAATAATCTGGGCTGTCAAAGCCACGCCCATAACTCAGTTAACAACCAATCATAACATTGGGATAAAGACCAAGGAGGTCTGTTCCCTCCATAAAAGTATACACAGTTCTTATTGGCTATTTACAAAGTTTCACAGAAACAACCAATGGGAATGTTGACTCTTACAATCCTTTTTACTGACTCAAGCTTAACATGGTAAAACATAGGACTAATTCAGAGTCAGTGAGTCAGAATATAACAAACAGTGGAGTGGCCAAAAGCGAAAGTAGACATTCTTCACACTCCCCTATGTCCCCATGGCAACCAGAACCCGAGAAAGCGGGCAAGGTTGACACATGATGATGTCACTTCTGGGTGATGTCATTGCATCAGGGACACCACACATAACATCCTGCCCACCTCTGGAACACCCTCCCCCCCCAATCCCCTAGGGTTGCTAATGTCCATGTGGAACCTAGAGATCTCCTGCTATTGCAAATAATCTCCAGGCAATCCCCTGGAGAAAATGGCTGCCTTGGAGGGTGGACTGTATGGTCCCTCCCCAAACCTCAGTCTCCACCCCCAAAATCTCCAGGTATTTCCCAACCCAGAGCAGGCAACCCTATTCCACCCTGAAATGACAAGCTATCCCTCAGCTTTGAATACAAATGGGGGGGGGGAGAAGGCCACTTTGAAGCTTTCCTCCCTCCCAGTGGCAGGAGTGCACACAAGCCCATCTGTGCCGTCTACAGCACTGTGCCTCAGTCCATTTTCGATTTACCAATTAATTGGGAGACAATTTTAATTAGTGACTCAAGCCTTGGCTGATTATAATTTCCCAGCTGAGAGTCAACAAAGGCTTAGAGGCCTACTTCTTTGGCATAAACCGGCTCAAACTGCCTTTTCCCTCCCTTAAATCCCCACAACATTTCCTGAGAGAGGAGAAATGAGGTCCAGAGAGTGGGCACAGTGCCCGGCCGGGCATGCACGCAGAACTCTGGCAAAACAAGCAGCATCTGTGGTCCCAGACTGGCCACGGCAGAGAGCCGCAGACAGCTGCCTCATCCCGGGCTGGCACATTCATTAATACAGGATGAAATGGAGGCTTTGCTGCCAGCCAGTCAACGGGACGGGTGGGGAGTCTTCAGAGGCCGCTATGGCTGATCATGCTGGAATGAGAGTGCCTGGCTAGACATTCATCACGTCCAAAGCTGTGACGTGTATGACAGGCTCTAACTGCTTTTGCATTTATTTGCTTATATCTTGCTTTTCTCCTCAGTGGGCACCCAAAGGGGCTTAAGAACATGGTTCCGCCCTCTGTTTCCTCACAACCTGTCAAGTATGTTGGCTGAGAAAATGTGACTGGCCAAAATCTGGTGAGCTTCCAAGGCTGAGTACGGATTCAGAGTTGAATCTCCCAGGACCAGGATCTTAGCCTAGCACTCTAACCAGCGTGCCAACCTGATTCTTGCTAAAGTGTCAGACTAGGATCTGAGAGCCCCACATTCAAATCCCCACTCTGCCATGGAAGCTTGCCGGGTGAGCTTGGGCAAGTCACACACTCTTAACCTTACCTTGAGAGCCAGCATGGTGTCGTGGTTAAGAGTGGGCGGACTCTAATCTGGAGAACTAGGTTTGATTCCTCAGTCCTCCACATGAAGCCAGCTGGGTGACCTCGGGCCAGTCACAGCTCTTTCAGAGCTTTCTCGGCCCAACAGTGCATGACACTAATGAGCTAGAACTTAAGCCTGGCCAGACAAGCTTTGGATCTCCTGGCTATACTACACATAATGCCATACAGTGATTATTATTAATTAGCCTCACCTACCTCACAAGGTTGTTGTGGGGGGAAACGGAAGAGAGGTGAATGATGTAAACTGCTTTGGGTCCCCATTGGGGAGAAAGGCAGGATATAAATAAAGTAATAAATAAATAAACAAGGAAACAAGGAAACAAGGAAGAACTAGCCCCTGAGGAGAGGCTGTGGCACAGTGGTAAAGTATCCATTGGGCATGCAGAAGGCCCCAGGTTCAGTCCTTGGTGTCTCCAGCCAACAGGATCAGGTGAAGTGAAAGAGCATAATCTGGAGAGCTACTGCCAGGGTAAGTTGACATTACTGACCTTAGGGATGCCAGCCTCCAAGTGGGACCTGGGGATCCCCCGGAATTCCAGCTCCTCTCCAGACTACAACAATCAGTTCCCCTGGAGAAAACGGATGCCTTGGAGGCTGGATTCTATGGCAATGCACCCCACTGAGGTCCCTGTCCACCCCAGTGTCAGGTTCAAAAGCAAGTAGGTCCAGGCATTCTTGATAAAAAGGAAGGCTTTATTTGGATTACAGTGCTAAAACCCACAGTAGAAGGTCATTGTCAGGAATGGGGGGCAATAGTGAAGCAAGCAGGGTTATAGTATGATGCAAGCAAGCGACTAGCAAATCAACTGTAAGCGTGCGCGTGGGAAACTCCCGGCAGGAGAGTTACTTCATGAGCGGGAGACGTCTCCCCCCTCCCCTCGCATTCACAGGACTGGAAAATTCTCATCAGCACAAGAATAGCCCAAAGCCTACATTCAAGGCCACCGTGATAAGGAGAAGCGGCAAGGGAAGAAGCTCCCACGTTACTGCCTGCATACCTACGCAAGCGCAAAGCCAAATAGGGAACACATAACAATGGACTCAGTGAGAAACATCAAATAAACCTTTTTTCTGACACCCAGGCTCTGTCCCGAAATCACCAGGAGTTTCCCAGCCTGGATCTGGCAACCCTCCCCTCTCCATCCCCCCGCCGGCGGCCAACCCTGACTGACCTTGATGGGGCCACAGGTCTGATTCAGTACAAGGCAGCTTCAGGTGTTGCTTTTCACTAGTCAGCCCACCACTTATCCTGGCTCACCTTTTCTCTCTTTTGGTAGCCTACTTCTGGCCTCCTCCCCTTCTCAACCACCAGGGAGGAATAGTTGCCAAAGGAGAGAGATGGCAGACAGGGATAGATGACAGACAGATGGTGAAACGTGGCCAGGGGTTTCTGCTTCCCTGTCTTTGCTGATGACCCCCTTCGGCATTCTACGCCTATCAGTGAGGAAGTGTCACAATTTTCAATAGTTTGGCTTATTTTGGATAGGGTGGACATAACCTACCACCAGTGCATATCCACATGACAACAGGCTCAGTTCTCACAATTTTTTCCCTGAAAGAAATGGAGGAAATACAGTTTTGTGAAGACTGGGGTGGGGATGAAGAAACCATCAAACTAAAGGACAAACTTATGTGTAACGACTATAGCCATTCCAGTTTCTTACACAGGGACTCCTGCTTGAATGATTTACACCACCTCTTCCTGGGTTTGCCAACCTCCAGGTGGTGGCTGGAGATCTCCTGCTATTACGACTGATCTCCAGGTGACAGAGATCGGTTCCCCTGGAGAAAATGGCCACTTGGGAAGGTGGACTCTGTGGCATTACACCCAGGGCTTTTTTTTTGTAGAAAAAGCCCAGCAGGAACTTATTAGCATAATAGGTCACACCCAACAACATAAAACTCATTAGTATATTAGGCCACACCCTTGGCAGTGCAGCTCCTTAGCATATTAGGCCACACCCCCATGTTACCAGAAGTGTGGTCATCCAGCCACACCCACCTTTTGCTTCTTATTCTGTTTGCCTTGTTTATTGTCAAAACCCAGGGCTTTTTTTGGAGCAGGAACTCCTTTGCATGTTAGACCACACACCCCTAATGTAGCCAATCCAAATGAGTTTCTGCTGTTGGGTGTGGCCTATTATGCTAATGAGTTCCTGCTGGGCATGGCCAACTCCAGAGCCAGTCAGAACTCCATTCCTGTGCGTTCCTGCCCCAAAATAGCCCTGATTACACCCAATTGAAATCCCTCCCCTCCCCTTCCCAAACCCCACCCTCCTCAGGCTCCACCCCCAAATCTTCAAGTATTTCCCAACCTAGTGATGGCAACCCTACTGACTTCCCCCTCCGGTTATAAAAAGAATCTCTGCAAAAAGATTTTCAGTGCCATACACATCTGAGTTCCAATCCACACAATCGGATGCTGAAATACTCTGTTAGTCTTCAAGGTGCCACTGGACTTCTCTTTTAGTTTATTTTTCTGCAACAGACTAATGCAGCTACCCTCTGGAACTGTCCCCAAGCATGGAGTGCTTGGGAAATGGGGTTACAGTTTCCCCAAGTCTGGGCTACATTCCGGTTACTATAACACAGCCATGTCCTCTGACAGCCACCACACTCCCACCCAACAAAGATTCTCTTTAAGTTCCCCAGCCCATCATCTAAGCTCAGCTAAAACGTCACATGAAAGCAAATCACAGGTCTTGCCCAGAGCTACCAGTCCTGAGGAAGAAGAAGAAGAAGAGAAGAAGAAGAGATTGGATTTATACCCCACCTTCACTACCCAAAGGAGTCTCAGAGCGGCTTAGAATCCCTTCCCCTTCCCCTCCCCTCCCCACAACAGACACCCTATGAGGTAGGTGGGGCTGAGAGAGCTCTCCCGAGAACTACTCTTGAGATAACAGCTCTGAAAGAACTTATGACTGACCCAAGGTCACACCAGCAGCCGCATGTGGAGGAGTGGGGAATCAAACCCGGTTCTCCCAGATGAGAGTTCGCGTTCTTAACCACTACACCGAACTGGCTCTCAGGGGCCCAATATTTGGCCCCCAACAGTCCCCTTCTCTTGGCAGCCCTAAATATGGTCCACTTATTTCAGTTCTGAAATCAAATGGGTTTTCTTTTCCTTCACACCTTATGACATTGCATGGAAGGGAGAAGGTAGGATGGCGACGGGAAGCCCACAGTCTCCGGGCTCTACCACTCCCACAAAATTACAGTTTCCAAGATTCCTTGGGAGGCGGACTGATGATGACTACAATCCACATCTGACAGAGGAAAATTGGCACACTTGGGTTATGCATTAAATGAACGAGGGGCTCTGAGCTTGGCGCGGAACAAATGTCTGGGGGGCACATTATGAAAGATCAGCTTGCAGCTTTTTATTCCCCTCAAGCCTAGAAAGCACCTTTTTTTGTACTGGGGCCACAAAATGTCACACCTTGATTGTCATCTACAGTACCTTCTTCCCAAGAACTGAAAAGGAACCCCAGCTGTTAGAGCTGGTTTCCAAGTGAGGCAGTAATGTGCAATTCACAATAGCTACAGCTGGCTGGAAAGCAGCAGAATTGGTTGCAAGTTTAGTGAATGCCAGCAAGCAGGCCATAAAGAAACAGCAAGTACCAAATACATTAACCTGGGCTGGTTGTTTGTGTTCAGAAAGGAGTGGGGGGGGAGAGGAAAAATCAATCAGGTTTCAGATTTGTAACAAAAGATACAAAATAGGCATCTCCTAAGCTGGTGGCTGCCCTGACTTGGATAGTTTGATCTTGTCAGATCTCAGAAGCTAAGCTGGGTTGGCCCTGGCTACTGTTTGGATGGGAGACCTCCAAGGAAGTCCAGGGTTGTGACCTGAAGGCAGGCAATGACACCTCTGGGTGTCTCTTGCCTTGAAAACCCTCTGGGGTCGCCATCTGTCTGCTGTGACTTGACGGCATTTTCCACCACCACCAAGCAGGAGGCTGCACCCATTACCTTTGGGCAAAAAGATCTGAGACAACAAGAATGTTCATGCAGTGGTTTATCTTGCAACTGCTGCCACCTTGCAAATTACCGTGGCCCCACAGAGACTCACAGGCCCAGTTCAGTGCAAAGTATGGTTGGTGTTATTGTCTGAATGTAGATCCTGCCATTAAATCAGGGTATTGGGGTCTCTCAGACCAGGATCTTTAACCACAGTTTGGAACTGACTTATTAACCATAAGTATTATCTGGGATGTACAAGTATACCTGTGACGTACAAACGCAGATGGTGGTGGAAAGTACTATTAAGTCACAGTTGACTTACAGAGAAACCGTAGGGTTTTCAAGGCAAGAGATGTTCAGACGTGGTTTGCTACTGCCTGCCTCTGTGTGGCAGCCCTGGGATTCCTTGGTGCTCTCCCAGTTTGGTGTAGTGGTTAGAAGCACGGACTCTAATCTGGGAGAACCAGGTTTGAGTCCCCACTCCTCCATATGCAGCTGCTGGTGTGACCTTGAGTCAGTTACAAGTTCTTTCAGAGCTGTTCTCTCAAAAGCAGTTCTCGAAAGAGCTCTCTCGGCCCCACCTACCCCACAGAGTGTCTGTTGTGGGGACGGGAAGGGAAAGGAGATTGTAAGATGCTCTGAGACTCCTTCAGGTTGTGAAGGGCAAGGTATAAATCTAATCTCCTCCTCCTCCTCCTCAGCAGAGCCAACTCTACTTAGCTTCCATGACCTGATGAGATCAAGCTAGCCTGGGTTGTCCAGGTCAGGGTGCCGAAACCCTGACCAAACCACGGCTTGTTCCCCAGCACCACCCTTCACATGATCCTGGACTACAGAGACATCTGGCCAGAACAAACATCAACAAAACAAGCAATCATCGAGAGAAACCATGATTGTCTGCGAGCCAAATCCTGTTTTTTCCAACAAACCATTCATTAAAACAAACTGTGATTTCATGGCCGAACTGAGCCCTAATACAATAAATGTCTTTTGCAGGGGCTGGGAAAGGCAGAGGAACAACAGACCTCATCACAGGGATGTCACTAAGGATACAACGCCAGGTCCAGCCAACTCTCTACCTTTGGGTCCCTTTCTCTCTTGCAAAGCTGGCTGTTATTATTTCCTGCCCGGGAAGAGACAGCTCGCATCATCTCATTGCTTTCATAGATTCAGCCCTGTTACATATTCCTCATCTGGGACAGCAGGGTAGGTGGAAGAAGGTATCTTCCCCACATGATACAGGATGGATATTTCCTACCTTCTCTATGAAGCTCAGATTCTTGGGATGATGTTAGGAACATCTCTTCCAAGAACAGGTCGTCCACTGGCCTGCCACTCATAGCTGTCTTCTGAAAAGGATGCCAAAGGAGCCCTCTTCCTGGCCTGCTGCTGTGGCGACCATCTCCGGCTACCTCTCGATTTTGTAAGGGAACTGAGAGGGTGAGGAAAGGCGGTGCTTCTGCCTGCCTTCTTCCCCCCCCGTCCCCTTCCTCCCTGTCTCTCTAAATGATGGCAAACAGGAGACCGAGTGACTCCGCAAAAGGCCCGCCAATCAGGAACAAGGGATGTGGCAAGGTGTGTGGCAGGCAGACAGAAAGTGAGAACGGGGAGAGTGGAACTTGTTAAAGGAGGTGGTACCTTTGGTGCACAACGGCGCTGACTAACAAATGCGGACTGGGCTCTGGAGCAGTGTCTGGGCTCGCTGCTGCTTGCTGGATTATCCACTCAGATGTGATTTGCGAGCATGAAACAAATGACTATAGCCACCTTAAATGCACGGACAAAAAGAGACCATTAAAATCTAAAACCAGGACAAGAAACATTCAAGCCTCCCCCCCACACCCCCGGTTGCTCAGGCAATTAGAAATTGGATTCTAGCACCTCGAATCCAGAGTGTTCCATCTGTCTATCACTCCTAATTGAAAATGCTGATGATGCCTATAAATTTCACATCATTTCCAGTCGTGGGGGAGGTATTCTCTACGCTGTTTGAGAAAGGAGGGATTAGGGTCATGCCTCCACCACATACACGTGAACACACACAGACACCTAAATGCCCTGGGGGGGGGCGGGATGGACAGGACAGACTATGCATTTTGTCAACCATGTTTCAAATCTGTTCTGATACTTGTGACCTTTTCCGCACCGCAGTGTTGCTGTCGTTTCCCGGCAACTTGGATCCCAGGCTGATGCTCTGACTTTGCAGCACCCCTTCTGCAAAACAGCATTTACTTTGGGGATTTTTTGCTTCAATTCGGATCCGGCCCTCCCCATGTGTTCCGCACTTCCTTAGAAAAGGGGTTGTGCGGCTGTGTTGTCATGTACTTCATCAGTGATGGAACCTCCTTTTTTCGTGCATGTGCAGTAACGTTATAATATCATAACATTGTAAACATATATATATATATATATATATATATATATATATATATATATATATATATATATATCAGTTCACCCGGAAAAAAAATGGCCACAATGGAAAATAGGTTCTGTGGCATTATACCCCACTGAAGTCCCTCCCTTCCTCAAACCCTGCCCTGACCTTTTTAAGGGGGATCATTTTATGTTCGGGGTTGTCTTCCTTTTAGTAAATATGGTACATGATCCATTTTCCCCAGGGACATCTCCAGGTCCAACCGACAGGCATGTTCTGGGTAGCTGCCGTTGCCCTAATGGGAGCTCTTAACCACACATTGATGAGCTACGACTTGCATTTCCCCGACAAGACAAACAGCAGGTCTCCATGGCCATTTCAGGTCAGGAAAATAACATGCTGAGGAAGGCTTAAACATCACCTCGCAGTGACCCCTAACTGAGATTTGGCCCTCTGTGTGCCCTGGACCTATGGAACTCCCAGATGAAGACTGTGAACTGAACCCAAGAATGCACCCATGAAAAGTGTATTGTGTAGTTGGGCTCCACGTTGCCGAATCATGGGTGAACAATCCCTTCCTCACATTTTATAAAGTAGGACAGCACTTTTCAAAAGGTGTGTTGTGACCTCAAAATGGTTCTCGGTGCTCTCGTAAGTGGCACATGGAGTATAAACTCCTGAGCTGGCAGAGAGGCCCTGGGTCTCCTTCCAGGTGGTGGGAAAAGGAGGACAGAGGGTTTCCCCCCCCCACATTCTCATCTTCCTCAGCCATTGTGTACCTGTTGCTGTGTGTACCTGTTCTGTGAATGTTTTGCTCCCTCTAGTGGTCAATTTGATATTACATCACTTTATGTTCAGCATAAGAACCTGCAGGGAGATATGCTGTACATAAGGCAATGGAATATTGAATCAACCACTAAAGGGAGCAAAACACATACAGAACAGAAAAAGAAAACAACTTCCAAAGAAACAGGAACATACACGAGAGGAAAATGAGATTGCAGAAAAGCCCAGAGATCCTTCATTCCTTCCTCCCCTGTCCTGTATCCTCTGCCTCCATTCATTCCCAAGGGAGCTCCTCTCTCCCAGTCATCAGCAACTTGGGAGGCAATCAGCTCTGTCTGCCTTTCACCCCCCTGGACCTGCATTCCTTGAGACATTGTGGTGGAGGCAGAGTAAATTTAGAGGTGGGTCTCACATCGAAGACTCTGAGATCCAAGGAAAGGAAATGAGAGAGACAATAGAAGAAGGAGCCTGAAATTCAGCAGCACCTTCAACCCTATTCAGACAGCCACTAAACGTGGTGGAAAGCTGGGGTCATGCTTGCAGGCCCCGCTTCCAACTACTGCATGCTCATCTGACCTTCTGCACAGAGTCTACATGCATGTGTATTCAGATGAACACCCAGAGATCAAAGGGCAGGGAATGTGGGTATAGCGGCACCTCCCCTCCATTTATTCACCAGTTACCTGAACAGCCTGCCTTGATTTTCTTCCTAAATCTACCTACAAACATCAACTTGTAAAAACCAAAGAAAATGCGTCGGGGTTTGAAAAGGACTGTCAATTGATCCTGCCTCTCTCAAGGATCACTCAAAGTCTCAAGTCCCTGGTTAAACAAGCAATCACTAACTTTCCTCTTCCTAGATATCCAAGCAGCTACTGCATTGGTCTCCTGATCATTTTAATCTACCTTCATTCGGGTACTAATTTGAAACACCAGAGGATGCACCACGATACACTGTCTGACTGCTGCTTCTCGGATAAGATCACCCAACTGCATAATCAAAGGAAGTCTACAAAGCTTTGTTTGGCACAAAATCGAAATTGGCTCACCCAAAGCCTTGAAAATCTGCCTACCAGATTTCCCAAGCTGGATCTGGCAACCCAATCCCCCCATCCCGCACCAGTGGCCAGGGGGACCAGGCAACCCTAGGGGAAGGGAAGGACTTCCATGGGGTACAAAGCCATAGAGTCCACCTTCCAAAACTGCTATTTTCTCCAGGGGAACTGATCTCTGTACACTGGGGATCATTTGTAATTCCAGGCGTTCCCCAGGCTCCACCTGGAAGTTGGTAACCCTAAGCCTCCCCCCACCATGCTGGTTCTCTGACCTGAAATGATCTTCCGGGGAGCTGCTGCTTGCCCCACTAAGAAAAATCACATGTACTGATGGGCTGCGTGCACATTTCTCCAACGGGGAGAAATTTCTCCATTTCAGGCCCAGAAAAGGGTGCCAGGGGAGGAGCCGCTCCTCATACGCTACAGTCCCCATCCAAATCAAACCCCCAAGTGCCTGAGAATTAAATTTCAAAAACAACTGGGAGCTCTGAACCCAAAACTCCCGGCATGCGTCTGGATTGGCAGGACCTGGAGTGGCTCCCAAAATAGCACAAGTGTTTGTTAGACCCTCAGGCCAAACCTGAGCATCTGGCCACGTTCATGTCCAGTTTCAGGTCAACAACCGTAATCCTGAAGAGTGCGAGCAATTTGCATCATGAAGCTATTCATCGTATGTAAGAGATTCTGCTCTTGGTCGTTTGTTTATACTGCCATGTTTATCAGTAAGAAAGAATGTGGTTAATGTTTTAATATATAAAAATTGATCATTATTTTTTAGGTAAAGGTAAAGGTTTCCCTTGCTCGAAAGCCAGTCGATTCCGACTCTAGGGTTACGGTGCTCATCTCCGTTTCAAAGCTGAAGAGCCAGCGCTGTCCGAAGACGTTTCCGTGGTCATGTGGCCGGCATGACTAAACACCAAGGTGCACGGAACGCTGTTACCTTCCCACCAAAGTGGTACCTATTCGTCTACTTGCAATTTCTTGCTTTCGAACTGCTAGGTTGGCAGGAGCTGGAACTAGAGACGGGAGCTCACTCCGTCATGCGGCACTCATGGGTCTCGAACTGCTGAACTACTGACCTTCCACAGCCTGCAGTTCAGCGTCTTAACCACTTGAGCCACCGCAGCTCTATTATTTTTTATATATATATAAAAAAGAGTGCAAGCAATTTGTGTTGTGGTACCTGCTGGGATTTTGGGATAGGATCTTGGCACTGTTAGCTCCCGACTACCCATTCAGGGAAGATTTAGAGGGGTCTTGTTGTCTCTCCCCCCCCGCCCCAGCTCGACTTGCTGCAGGATTTTCGCCCAGGAAACCATCACTGTTTTCTAATCTCTTTAAGATGCCTGACTGATTTTTTCCCTCCACTCCTCCCCTTCTGCCGTGCTTATTCTATTACATCCTCGTTTCTGTGGCAACGGGGGGAAGAGATTTGCATCCAAGGTTACACTAAACCAGGATGGATTGAAATGTAGGCTTTAAAGAGATAGCAACACTGTTGACAACCCTTTTCTCCCAAGGCGAGAGCTTTTAGGGCATATTTCACGTGTCACGTATAGGAGGGGATTGTGGTTCTTCCACAGGAAGAGAAAGGCATTCGAGAGATTAGCGGCAAATGCTGTTTTCCCCAATTGGGGTCAGAGTCAGGGCAGGAAGAGGTGGCGTAGAAAGTGGCAGATTGCAAGAGAGCCCAGCACGTCCAGGGGACGGACAGATCGGTACTCAGTGAAGTTATGGGGACACAGAGCAGCCGAGTCTGACTTTTTAGCTCCCAGTTACTGACAAATAGAGTGTTCATGCTCCAACCAGTAAAACAATGGCTTGTTAGGAAGCCCTAATGATAATTTCCTACATTCTGGGACACAAGGGGCTTTTTAGTTAGAGTGCAATTGTGCGGGGAAGGAAAGAACAGATTCAGTTAGGTCCAAAGGCCCTCTCTTGGATTCAATTGAGTTTAACCATGAAAGTGCAGTATGCTGCAAGAACATTTGTGGCACACTTTTATAGACCTTATTTAAAAAAAAAAAACACTGTAGCAGTGTTATCGATATAAGACAAAAGGCAGTTCAGTTTAAAGTCTTCTTTACATAGCAAGTACCCAGAAGTAGAGATGCCAGCCTCCCGGTGGGACCTGGGGTTCCCCGGAGTCACAGCTCATCTCCAGATTACAGAGATCAGTTTCCCTGCAGAACATGGATGCTTTGGAGGGGGGGGGCTCTATGGCATTGTAGCCCACTGACATCCCAAGCCCCATCCCCAAATCTTCAAGAGTTTCCCAACCTGGATCTTCTAACCCTACCCCATATCCTCACCAGTGGTGAGGAGGGACCTCACAACCCTAACCCAGAGCCATTCTATGCTCAAGCAGTCTTTTGGGGGTGCTAAGTCAGAGTTGCACATGCCCTGGCTCCAACCTGGTGGCCCTCTGCTGAATAGCACCCATGCTCTGCGGGACCTGCTACAGTCCTGCAGAGTCTGTTAGGCAGAGGTGTTCCACCAGGCATTTGGTTAAGGACAGCGATGGTCGTATTCTTCTGGCACCCCCCAAGACAGTGGTGCTGTTGAAATCTTTAATGCGATCTTTTTAGGTCAGTTATGTTTTATTGGTTTTTAGATTTTAATCCTGTATTCTGAATTATTATGTTGTAAAAAGCCCTGAACCCTGCTTTGGCAGGGGAGGGCAGTTAAAATCCAATTATTATTATTATTATAAGAAATACATATTCCTCTGACAGCCCATAATGGGCAAACAGGAAGTGGTTGCCCAACTTTGGAGGACTCCTCCTGGGCTGCCCTGCTAGGTGAAAGGACCTGAGCCAGGCAGCAAGTACGGGAGAGACAGTTCCTCTCTTCAGGCACAAGGGATCTGCTTAGGCAGTTTCCTCAAACCCAAGCTGGAGGGCAGAAGTGGGGGACTGGCACATCTCCTTCCATGGTGTTTCCCTGCCCCTGTGCCTCTACTCTCCAGCTCAGCTCCAAGACAGCCCCTTCTGTAATCTATCTTTCATCCTTTAGGGAAGCAATATGTCCCATTCCTGCCCAATATACGGACCCATGTAATGGTTTCTCACACACGTGTCTCCAGGAGCAGAACTGGGAACCACAAGAGCAGAGATATACACGCTTCAACCAGGAGGAAATGCAGGATATAATAGTTTTAATTACTAAATAAATAACGTTGCCATACAAGGATCACACAGGGTCTGAAACACATGTGCAAATTTATCATCAGTTCCGACCACTAACCTGGTCTGAAGACTTAATTTGGAATGGGAACGATGGTAAACAAGGTATGATTTCTGCCCTTTATAAATGATTACTAATGGCAATATATGAAGACCCTTTACCATACCAAAAAAAAAAAGGTCTGATTCTCTGAAACCAGCCTTTTCGGAATCTGATTAGAAACAGATTTCGAATTCCCCTTCCAAAAAATCCTGCTGTCATAATATTAAAATCCCAATTTTACAAGTTTTTATCTAATTGGTATTTAATACCACGTAAATTAAACCTGATGAACAAGTCTTTGGGCTCACTATGAGCAGAGGTCCATCAGTGGCTATTAGCCTCAAAGTATAGATAGGAACTCTCAGTCTGGGGCAAGTGATGCACTATATTCTTGGTGCTTGGGGGGGGGTATCAGTGGGAGGGCTTCTAGTGTCCTGGCCCCACTGGTGGACCTCCTGATGGCACCTGGCATTTTTGGCCACTGTGTGACAGAGTGTTGGACTGAATGGGCTAATTGCCTGGTCCAACGTTGGCTTCTCTTATGTTCTTATGTTGATCCTGTAAGCAGGAAGGTACTGTTTTACAAATGTGGTGGGAATGCCACCTGGATCAAGACTTTTGGAAAGTGGTTCATAAAGGGATATCCAACATCGTGGTCTTTCATTGCCTTATTCTCCAGAATTTTTGTTTTTGGATTTTTGCCCAACTCTTTTACTGATAACAAATTACTAAATTTCTTGTCTCTACATTGGTTGCTTCAGTTCATTTGGTCATTGCCAGGAATTGGAAATCCCCCACAGGACCCTTGCTCAAATAATGGTACCAGAAAATTTGAGAACCATTTTTGATGGGTTGGATTATACATAATCTGTTCTTTGGGGGATTTACGTACAGTAGTTCCTTTATTTGAATATGACAAAACATGGAAACCAGTCTTAGAATTTCTATGTTCTAAGGATGTAATTCCTACAGTGTAACACAGTTTAGATGGTTGGTCATTGTGATTTCCAGTGTTGTAACAGATTGTTATATAAAGGGTTGTTGTTTTTTTAAAAAATTATATATCGCTACGTTTTGCCCTTAGGCAAAGGTACATACCTTCGTAAAGCTATTAGTTTATAGAATTCAACATGTACTTGTCTTCCAAAAATTGGGATTTGGGCAGTTATATGCAGGTTAAGGAGTCTTTTTGATAGTGGGGTCACAATGCAGAGAGATACTTGTCTCTCTCTGCCATTGGCCCAATCTGCATCTTTCATTTGCTCTGTTGTTTTACCAAACCCACAATGGAACAGAAAAAGATGCAGCTCAAAACCACATTCAAATACCCAGGGGCCAATGCCATACAGACTGCAGAATCACCCCTGAATGGCCATAAAACAGCCATAAATCTATGCAGATGGCTACCATAAAACCAAGAGATCATTGTGAAACTGGTATGCAGTCTGGACACTGCCATAAAATCCAACAATCAAAGTGAAAGTGGCATGCAATGTAGAGGGGGGTTTCTGTTTCAGCGTGGGTTTGGTAAAACAGCGGAGCAAATGCTAGATGCAGATTGGGCCATTGTCTTTCAGCAGTGGTTGAAGACTTTTTTGTTTTGTTTGGCATGCCCTCACCCACTCTCATTGACACCCCCCCCCATTTATATATGTGTTTAGGTGTTTTATATATTATGTAGATATTACCTGTATTTTAAATGCTGTTTTAACATTTTGATTGTTCAGGATGCTAAATTGGGTTAATATATTAAGTCAGTTCCATCCTCACTGGGATGTAATTGCATCCTAGGCACATACTGGCACTATATCTATTTCCAATATATGTAATTGCTTCTGACGCAAGGCCAGATACATTTGTGTCATTCAATTCCAGACTGGAAGAAAGTATATTGAATTAGGGTACAGTCAAATAGGCATTTTTAATATTGGATGGGATTTTTCAGTTGGGTAATTTAGTATTAATCAAATGTTTTAATTTCTCTGTACCGTATTCCATTTTTGGTCCTATATCAATTGTTTACTGCCTTACAAGTGTAACAGGGGCTTTGTTGCATGTTGTATTCTGTACTATTTGACCTCTGAAGAAGGCTGTTGTGGTCTGAAACGCATCAGGTCATACATGGTTCTTTTTGTGCATTTGTCGCTTTGATTATTTTATGAGGCTTTATTTGGGCCCCTACAAGGTTTTTATGTTTTTGAAATAAACACATGTACTTTTGTCTATACTGATTGATGTTTTTAACTAGTGGAACTGGGAACTGCTAGAGCAGAGATATACACACTTCAGCCAAGAGGAAATGCAGGATATAAAAGTTTTAATTGCTAAATAAACAATGCTACTGTACAAAATAATTACTAAATAAGCAATTACTAAATAAACAAAGCATTTCAGGTCGGAGTCTCAAAACCGATTGACCCTCCCTGGCCCTAAAGAGGCCAGGCTTGCTACTACTGGGGCCAGGGCTTTTTCGGTGGCGGTCCCATCCTGGTGGAATGAGCTCCTGGAGGAGATCAGGGCCGTGTGGAACCTTTTATAGTTCCGCAGGGCCTGCAAGATGGAGCTCTTCCACCAGGCTTTTAGCTAGGGAAGTGCTACCACTGGCCCTTGGTTTTGAACACCTAGTCGGTGCCTGGTCTCTAATACCTAGTCTGCCCCTTAGTTTCAAACATCTAGCCTGTGGTACAGGAAAATCTCAAGCAGAGTGATTTTTAAACCATATACTGAAACAAGCCATCTTGAATAACCATCTTTCAGCACTTTATGAAACTGCTTTAACAATGAATTGTTTTTATATGATTTTATGTTGTTTTAACTGTATTAATGCACTGACTGTGAATCGCCCTTAGCCTGCATTGCGGGGAAGGCGGGGTATAAATGTGAATAATAAATAAATAAATACAATAATCACATGGTATCTGAAACACATGCACAAATTTATCGTCTGCTCCATCCTCAACAAACTGAAGCCTTGAGTCATATTGTCTGGCACTGTGTTGCCATCGGTGAACCATTTATGAGCTTTCTGAGCTTTAGTAGGTCAATATTTGTCCCATTTTACAGAAGGGAGGCTGGAGGCGACCTCATCAACCAAGGTCAGATGCTGGATCAAGGCCTCTTTCAAAGAACCTGACTGGGCTATTTAAGCCGGGCTGTTGCAGAGGAATCATTGTAGTTTCCTCTGTAGAAACCTGTGTAGTTTCCAGGAAAATCGCAACGCTCAGACTCAAGCAGTGGTATCACCGCACTTCTTCCAGGAGGGGAAGGTCGTAATCCAGCATCCAAACTTCCATCTGCATAGCTCCCATCTCAGGTATCAGGTCTGACACTTTCACCCTCGTATGCAATTAACCGGCTTAGGCAGCAGCACTTGGATTATGAGATGGGTCCCCTTCGTAATCGCTAGATCCAGAGATAAGTCTTCATTGTTCAAACAAACAATCAGAGGCTTAGACAGCCGAGCTGATAGTGGGACAGTGCTGCGGAGGGCTGGAAATCTGTATGCCAACAGGCAAGGGGAGGTCACTGTGGTTGGCTCAGCACTGTGATCTTAATAAACTCGTGGCTCTACTTGCCCGCTGTGAGGGCATACATACGTGCACGTGTGGCTATGAGCATGCTCAGGTCCAAAGATGGCCAAAACCACACCCAGACTGAGAAAATGACATGGTATTATTCTATTTCATTTGTTCCCGTCTATTCCCAAAAGACTTACCATGGCAAATAGCGAGAAATCAAATAAGTACATCGAAAACAATCCAAAACACAGACTATTTGGATTTTCTAACATTCATAACTGTATGTTTCCCCCAAACAATCAGGGCCCCAAGACGGGTGACACACCTGCAAAATACAGCTTTAAAAACAACAGGAAGAACAAGGAGAAACACGCTGGCAAGAGGGCACTTCCTTTCCCAAAAAACATCCAGAAAAACCAAGGCTCTCTTAAAGAGATCTAAGTCTAGTGGCACCTTTAAGACCAACAAAGTTTTATTTAAGATCTGTCTTACAGTCCTTCCAAAACAATGAGAAGGACTGATTCTTCCAGTTTTCCTCCAGGCAGCTATTCCACAACACTCAGAAAACACACACACACACACCCCTAATATCAGTGAATAGCAACAATGACAACAAAACAATCCTCAATATCAAAAGAAATCCTTGGAAAATAAATGTTTGCTATCCTTAAAGGGAACTACAGTTGCCATCCTGCAGGGAAAACCTGAAATCAAAAATGACCTTAGGGTTACCAGGTGCCCTTAGCCACCGGGGGCAGGCAAAGGGGTAGGGTTGCCAGGTTGAGAGACTCCTGGAGTTTTGGGACTGGAGCCTGGGGAGAACAAGGACCTCGGTGGGATACAATGTTATCAAGTCTACCCTCCAAAACATTCATATTCTCCAGGGAAACTGATCTCTGTAGTCTGGAGATGAGCTGTAATTCCAGGGGATCCTCAGGTCCCACCTGGAGGCTGGCAACCCTAGGAGTTTCCCAGTTTGGGGTTGACAAGTCTACAGTTCTTAGTTCTTGATTCAGACTTCACCTAAACCAGGCGTGGGGAAAGCTCTATGGTCCATTATAAAGGAATCTACTCTGGGGCTCTTCATTCATTCAGTTAAGGTATTTATACTCCATCTTATATAGCTTTAAAGCCATATGATGTTAGGTCAACAGTAGGCAGGTTGCCAACTCCAGGCTGGAAAATTCTTGGATCTTTGGGGTGAATCCTGAGGAAGGTGGAGTTTGAGCAGGGGAAGGGCCTCAATTGGATATAATTGCACAGAGTCCACCCTCCAAAGCAGCTATTTTCTCCAGGGGAACAGATCTCTGATGTCTGAAGATCAGCTGTAGTTCTGGAAGATCTCCAGGCCTTACTTGGATCCCAGCAATTCTAGCAACAGAAGGCAGGGCTTATCACCATACTGGCTTGTTCCAGCATATTCAGCATATGAACAATAAATGATACTATGTGCAGTAAGTCTTAAAGCTCCAATGAACACGAGCAGGCAATCTATTTAGCAACACCGTGGGTTGATGTTTTTGGATTGGCACCACTAACTCTGACAAGTGACAGGACATCAGAGCGCTTTCTGAGACTCCAGTTTTGCAGCACCTTCCAATGCTACACAGATAAAGCAAATTAGAGCTTTCTTAATAAAAAAATAATAATTCCTCGCAGTGACACTACTGTCCATCGGAGAACCCTGCTGAGTGGCAAATCCAACACCTATTCCAAGCCTGTTTGTTCAACGAGCCAGCAATTTTCAATGTGAGGTGTTCACCTGGAAAAAAAGAAGCTGTCCCCTACAGCGTTTTGTAAAGCACTGGATTGTTAAACTCTGTATTTTTCTCCTCTCACTGGCAAAGGCTCTCCAGGGTCTCAGGTAGGCTGGTTTCAGGGGCTTCTCCCGGCCAAAGACCAGCTGCCCAGCAGGGGAAATACCACCCTTAAACAGGGACATCACCATGCGACATCACCACATAATGTCCCCGACATGATGACGTCATCCAGAAGTGACGTCATCTTGTTGGGGACGTCAAGCAGGGATGCTCTGGTATTTGGGCAAGCTCTATGGTTTGAGGGTGAAAAAAACCATAGAGTTTCACCCCAAAACCATAGCACAACATCCCTGACATGATAAAGTCACTCCTGGGTGATGTCATCATGTTGAGGACATTGCCCCCAGAATGCCCCCCACTCCGCCCCCTCACCAGCACAACGAGGGGACTTGGCAACCCTAATCTCAGGTGGAAGTCTTTTACAAGAACTGCTTCCTGCTCTTTAATGGGAGTTGCCAGGGATTGAGCCTGGAACCTTCTGCAGGCACCAGAGACACCCCAGCACAGGAGAAGAAGAAAATAGATTAGATTTATACCCTGCCCTTCGCTACCCAAAGGAGTCTCAGAGCGATTTACAATCTCCTTTCCCTTCCCCTCCCCACAACAGACACCCTGTGAGGTAGGTGGGGCTGAGAGAGCTCTGACAGAAGCTGCTGTTTTTCAAGAACAGCTGTGCCAGAACTATGGCTTGCCCAAGGTCATCCAGCAGGTGCATGGAGGAGTGGGGAATCAAACCTGGTTCTCCCAGAATAGAGTCTGCGCACTTAACCACTACAGAAGTGTAGGAGCTCTACACCTAAGCTAATGAACACAGGAAGGTGCCTATCAAAGCCAGTACTGTCTACTCTGACTGGGGCTGAGTTCAGGCTGGCAGTCTGCCCCGCTATACCACCTGTGAGCAACGTTTCACAAGCGGATTAGTGGGCCTGTTCACACAGGCACATCTGTCTGGCATTCTCCACCCGTAGTCAACCCGTCGTGTACTGCTTTGCTCCCGTGTTTAAAAGATACCTGGTGAAAGTGGTAGCAAATCCCAGAGAGCGCCTCTATCCCACTTCATTCTGCTTCAGTGAAATGTGAACGCTAACCCGAAAAGCCAGGCACAACCCACGGTAATAATGTCCGCCGGGTGTTTCCACGCATAAGGTGCACTTGATTGCCCTGGAGAGGCAGCAGCGATATGATTGGATGTGCTCCGCTGTACCACCCAATGTGATGCCGGCACAACAGGATCCTCCCCAAATCGCCCTGATGTGCTTATGCGCATGAGCACATATGTACATATGTACACATAGTCAAATTACCAGGAAAAAGCTGTTTACAGCCATGCCTCTGGGCCAGCAGTCTGAACGGTCCCTTGTGGCTCCTCCCAGTATGCTCCCGCATCAGTCTGTGCAGTGTGACTGGAAGAACCCAGAACAGCTTGTTCCAGGTCTTTTTTGCAACGACTCCCTCCCACTTCAAACTGCCAGTCTGAACTCAGCCTGGCAGCTACTCAGCAGAGTCTCAGGTGGAGATCTTTCACTTCACCTACCACTTGACTCTTTTAACTGGAGATTTGCCAAGGACTGAATCTGGGAACTTTTGCAGGAGAAGCAGATACTCCATCCCTGAGCCACAGCCTCACGCCTACATATCCCAAACTTGAAAGTAACCATGAATCAATTCAGGTTCTAGTCCCCCAGAAGCTGCCCAGCGGAACTAGCCTCCTAATTCAACCCTCATCAGTGTCAGAACTGCTTTTCCTGGTGCTTCCTCCCTTGTCACTTGGGTAATACCGTAACAAGGCGCCCGTGGGAAGAAACCAGTTCATTGGCCAGACACTTGATACACAAATTACAGCAGCAGCAGTGACAAGAACCCGTAGGGAAGGCAATAAATCAAACAATTATAAATCAGTTTTATGGCTTGGATTCTAAACTGTCAAATCTACTCACGGCCTCGGTGCAAGGCATCAGAGGAATTAATTACTACAGGGCGTAGCTGAGATCAGGAATTTAGAAAGATTCAGAGAGTGGGGCCGGATTTAGAGGGCTAATTGCCATAAGTAAATAAATAATCAAATAAATAAAGCTGCAAAGCAACAACTCTGCACATTTATCATAGGATTAGCATTCTTTTGAAAAAAAAATCAAAAAGGATAACATGAAGGCTCCTGCGAATGAAGCAGACTGCAACGTCCCCCTGGAGGATTAAGCCACTGAACAAGATGCTAACTTGAATGTGTCTTAAGCATGACAGAGGTTTATAAAATTATGCACAGGGTGGAGAGAACGGATAAAGAATTTTTTCTCCCTTGCCCAAAATACTAGAACTTGAGGGCATCCAATGAAGCTGATGGGCAGTAGGCTCAGAACAGACAAAAGGAAATACCACTCTACACAGAGAGTGATTAAAATGTGTAATTTGTTGCCAGAGGATGTAGTGATAGTCAGAGGAATAAAAGGGGTTTAGGTAGATCCATGGAGGTCTGTCAATGGCTGCTAGCCATGGTGGCTGAGGGGAACCTCCACATTCAGAGGCACTAAACCTCTGAATCCTGGAGCCAGTAGGCAACATCAGGGGAAGGCCTCAGTCTCTATGCCCTGTTGCTGGCCCTCCCGAGGAACTGCTTGACCACTGTGTGAGACAGGATGCTGGACTGGATGGACCACTGGTCTGACCCAGCAGGGCTCTTCTTAAGTTCTTAAGCAATGTCACTCTGTTGGTTTCCTCAAGATGATGGACAAAAGTTCCAGGGGGTAGAGATGCATCCCCCACCCTGAGCTCCCATTGTCCAAACTTGGCAGCATTGCCAGCATGACAGTGTCACTTGGGGCAAAACCTGGAAGGGATGGCAAGCTCTAGGAGTCGCCAGAAACCAAAGAGTTTCTGGTAACTCCCAGAGCTACCCACCCTCCCTTCAGGGCTTTTCCTAGAAGTGACGATGTCACACTGGTGACACAGCATTCCAGGGTGTGAGGTCCTAGACCATGGCTTGTGTGTGTGTGTCAACCTTCACCTTGAAGAAGAAGAAGAAGATTGGATTTATACCCCACCCTTCACTACCCAAAGGAGTCTCAGAGCAGCTTACAAACTCCTTTCCCTTCCCATCCCCACAACAGACACCCTGTGAGGTATGTGGGGCTGAAGGAGTTCTGACAGAAACTGTTCTTTTTCAAGAACTGCTGTGCCAGGACTATGGCTTGCTCAAGGTCATCCAGCAGGTGCAAGTGGAGGAGTGGGGAATCAAACCCGGTTCTCCCAGATTAGTGTCTGCTCACTTAACCACTACGCCTAACCACTACACCAAACTTGCTCTCACCACTACACCAAATGAAATGCCCTCCCCTGGCCTCAAACAGGAAGAAGCGGGGATTCAGCATTACCCTATTTCACCTCCTCTCCCTTTGCTCTATTTGTTTTTGAGTTGGGAGCCAGAGCTGGTGAATCCCCCTAAGCCTCTTAAAAGGTCTCAGCCATGCTTGGGGGTCCACCCATTGAACTGTCTCTATCCAGAAGCTCCGCAGGGTCATCACCAATCTCACCAGGAACCAATAGTGGCCTCAGAGTAATTGTTCCCCTGCTGTTCCCTTTTCTTGCCCTGAGGGCGGAGCTGCCAGACAGCTGATTGCCAGGTGACTGGCCAGTTAGAGGGCTAGTCACTGCTGATCAGATGGCCAGTGGGTGGATCTTCAAAGGACACACCTGCAGCCCCACTGGGCATTGTGGCTGTCAAGATAAACACCGCAAGGTGCCTAAGAGGAGAGAGGTCTGGTGCTGTCACTCCCTGCCCAGTGACAAACTCAGTGCTTATTGTTCATACCCCCATGGCATGACAGAGAAATCAACTGCCCTTGGCCCACTCCCAAAGATAAGGAGAGTTATAATATCAGTGTCTCATAATGGAACTTAAGGCTATGTACATAGGGTGGGTGGGTCTGAACAGATCTTTCATCTAGGCACGTACAAGACCTGGACCACAAGCTGTTCAGCAGTTCTATGTCACATGTAGGGTTGACAGGTCCTACCTGGCATCCAGTGGGGGGCTCCCGGGTTCCATGTTTCTGCCTTTAAAAACATAGTTTGCCCAAAAACTAGAGCATCACCCCCCTGACATCGGTGATGGGATGACATCACTTCCGGGTGACATCATTTCATTGGGGATGTTGCCCAGCACTGTCCTTGTTTGGGGTTGGGGCTCTGCCCACTGGCCAACTGGCCGGCAGTGGATCGAAGCCCTGAAAAGTGGGGGAACCCACCTGGGACCTGTGGGCTGGGAACCCTAGTCACGTGAAACCATAGTTGACTCTAAGGGCTGGTTCAGGCAAAAAACAAAAGCCATAGTTAAATTAAATTAATTATGGTTAGTGAGATCATCTGAATGCAGGCTATTCCACTAACCACAGTCAGAGTCCATCAAACCAAGGTTGGAAACAATGGTTTGAAGATGGTTTATTCTTAGTCTTTGAGATATATATCCTGACTTTATTCCCCAGCACTGCCCTTCCTGCAAAATGGGGTGGGATACCAGCTGGGTCTCTGCAGGGGGAGGTGGGGTAATAAAGCAGCAGCAGCAGCAGAAGAGTTGGTTTTATACCCCACCTTTCACTACCTGAAGGAGTCTCAGAGTGGCTTACAATCGCCTTCCTTTCCTCTCCCCACAACAGACACCCCGTGAGGTAGGTGGGGCTGAGGGAGCTCTGAGAGAAATCCAAGGTCATCCAGCTGTCTTCATATGGAGGACTGGGGAATCAAACCCAGTTCTCCAGATCAGAGTCCACCTCTCGTAGCCACTACACCAAGCCACTATTAACTACTACACCAAGTATTTGTTGCGGCAACCCAAGATTTAAATGATGTCTACAAGATGAACCCTGGTTTCGCAATCTAAGCATAGTTAAGATAAACACTGTTGCAGTGTTCTGTCTGAACTGAGCCTAGTTACAATTACCAAAATATGGCTTCAGATCCTGGTTTAATGTATTTTAACCATAGCTACAACCACAGCCTTAATTCAGATAGCATATATGTTTATTTAGGGGATGCAAAGTGGCTTACAACTTCATTCTCCACTCCTTAGGGTTGCCAGGTCTGGGCTGGAAAATATCTGGAGACTTTGGGGGTGGATCCAGGAGATGGTGGGGTTTGAGGAGGGGAGGGGCCTCAGCATGGTACAATGCCTTAGAGTCCACCCTTCAAAGCAGCCATTTTCTCCAGGGGAGCTGATCTCAAAGCGGGAGATCTCCAGGACACACCTGGAGGCTGGCAACCCCACCACTCCTCTATTTTATCCTAACAGTAACCTCTTGGTGTTATAGGGTTCCCAAGTATCCTCTGGCCACCAGCTGACTTACTGGCAGGAAAACTGGCAGGAAAACTAGGGAAAATAGGCCATCCATTGTTGAATAAGAACAGCAATATATGTAGTACTTCAGTGTTTATATATAGCATGATTCTGCAAGCAATCAACAGTTTCTGTGTGGAGTTAAGGTTACAATTGAAGATGGGCCATCTAGATTGCTGTTCTTATTCAACAATGGATGGAAACTAGGAGACAACTGGTACGCATGGTCCAGTTCAGATGAAGACCTTTGAAATGACTGGATAGTCCGAAAAATTTCATCAACTCCTTTGTGTTTTGGACCTCTCCTTCACTTGTATTCTATTATTATAATTGTTTACAACATAGTATTGTTTTTGCATTATTTAGCTCATGTATATGGCTTTTTCCCCTCTTGTTCTCTGGATATTATGAGCCGTGATTCTCTAGTGCTGTAACCAGTGATGCAGTGACATCACTTCTGGTGTGAGCATCATGTCACTGGCAACACAGGGGGGCTCTGATATTTGGGCAAAAACTCTGTGGTAGAAGTCATTTTTACCACAGAGTTTTTGCCCCAATACCAGAGTGTCCCTGCATTGCTGGCAACATGATGGCACCAGAAGTGACATTGCTGTGTGGCCAGCAATGCAGGTCTAGGTTTAGTTTTCCTGTTGGTAACCCCCCCCCCAACCAGCTGATTGGCACTGGGAGGAGGGCCCCAGAAGGGTGATTCCCCCACCCCTGGAAGGGGCCTGGCAACCGTACCTGGTAAGGTAGGCTAGGCTGAGAGACAGCAGCCAGGTTGAGGTCACTCAGGAAGCTTCCCTGGCAGGGTTAGGGTTGCCAGCCTCCAGGTGGGGCCTGGGGATCTCCCGCTTTTACAACTGATCTCCGGCTGACAGAGAGCAGCTCCCTTGGAGAAAATGGCTGTTTTGAAGAGCAGAGTCTATGTCATTGTGCCATGCTGAGGCCCCTACCCTCACCAAAACCCACCCTCTCCTGGATCCACCCCCAGGGTCTCCAGGTATTTTCCAACCCAGACCTGGCAACCCTAGGCAGGGTGGAGATTTGAACTGGGGTCTCCCAGATCTTAGTTTGACATTCTAGCTACTGTACACCAGGCTGGCTACACCACTAACCATGGTGAGCTTAATTAAACCATGGTTTCAGGTTATGCCTGAATCAAAGCAACAACATGAATCGAAAGCATGCTCTGCGATACATCTGTATAGCTAAACAGCACAAGGGAGGCAGAGGAATGGAAGGCAAACCTCAAGATCTCTCGGTAATCGCTTATGAGTTCTTCTCAGCAAAAAGCCCCCAATAGGTTAACAAGCAAGCCTCCAGGTCTCCCATAATCGGTTTGAAAATCAATGTTCTGCAGCCTGGAGCAGTAAAGAGACCCCGCTGCTCCTCCCACCAGTGATATTTTAGAATTTAATGAAGAAAGAGGCACTTAAGCGAGACTCATTAATAAAGCTAGTCAGAGTGTATGTATGTACCAAAGAGGGGAGAAACTCAAAAAATGTTAGAACATTCATTTCCCCCATAACCAAAGCAACAGAATGAAACTCCGGGGAATGTCTAGGAAGCACATAGCCACAGCATTTCTCACACAAACCCTTTTCAGATATCCTTCAATTACTACCGCCCCGAGATCCTATCAGCAGCCCCATGGGGGAAAAATGTACACACTCCACATGTTACCTGTGTGTTTTGCCTGCGAAGCAAACAGCAACTGAAAAGGGGCGAGGGACTGAAATTAGGAAAACCAGGGTTTGGGGGAAGGGGAGGTTACCTTCCTTACTCACTACACCACCCCCAGAAGGGCTGCCCCTCTGCTCCCCACAAAATGTGGCCGATCCAATTTACATCTTTCTCGCCATCACATGAAGCTGCCTGTTTAAATGGTTCGTAAATGATCTGGAACTGGGCATGGTTAGCAGTGTAGTGGCCAAGTTTACAGAAAATCATTCCCGATGGTGAAAAACAAGGCTGACTATGAAGAACTCCAGGAAGAGATCAGGGCCCTGGCGGGACCTTTTAGAGTTCCGCAGGGCCTGCAAGACAGAGCTCTTCCACCAGGCCTTCAATTAGGAGCTGCCATCACTATTAACAGCCACAACAACTTGTAGAGCCTGGTCCCTGGTTGGTTACCGACAGCCTGTGTGCGCTGACTATATCTGAGGAAGATCCGTCAGCTGGTAATGTAAACAACTTATGTAATGCACTCACGTGGTAACACCATTGTTACAACATCCAAATAACATAGCTAGCACTTTTGTATTGCATTCTTTTAATGAATTGTTTTAAATGTTTTTATGGCAGTGTTGATTGTTAATATGTATTTTATCTTGTGGAAGCTGCCCTGAGCCTGCCTGGGCGAGGTAGGGCGGGGTATAAATCAGAAAATAAATAAATAAATAAAAGTTCTCCACAGGTAAGGTGAATGGGCAACAGTATGTTGAATGAAGTTTAACATGACTTTAAATTATGCTAATGGAGTCTTGCTGAGATGGAGAGGGAAAGAGACCTTGGAGTCATAGTGGATAACTCAAGGAAAGTGTTGACCCAGTCAACCAACTTTGTGTCAGGGATTATTGGGAAATAGTATAATACCCTTCTATGGATCTATGGTATGGCCTCGATGTGGAATTCACTGCCATCAGTACTGTATGTGGTGATGGCCAGGCACAGAAGGGGGCTAGATAAATTCATGGAGGAGAGGTCCATCAGTGGCTACTAGCCATGGTAAATAAAAGGCATCTCTACATTCAGAGGCAGTAAACCTCTGAATACCAACACCCAGGAGGCAACATCAGGGGAAGGCTTCAGCCTCTTTACCTTGCTTGTTGGCCCTCTAGAGCAACTGCTTGGCCACTGTATGAGACAGGACGCTGGACTCAATGGACCATTGGTCTAATCCCTCAGAGTTCTTCTTATGTCCTTAAGGTCTGTGTGAGACAGGATACTGGACTCCTCAATGGACCACTGGTCTGATCCAACAGAGTTCTTCTTATGTTCTTAAAGGTCAGTATGAGACAGAATGCTGGACTCCTCAATGGACCACTGGTCTGATCCAGCGGAGTTCTTATGTTCTTAACATCAGTGTTGTCTACTCAGACTGGCAGCAGCTCTCCAGGGTCTCAAGCAGAGATCTTTCAAATCATCTACCAACTGAATCTTTCAACCAAAGATGCTGGGGATTGAATCTGGGACCTTCTGCAGGCAAAGCAGACACTATACCATTAAACTACAGTCCAGTTAAGCTGTTGGAAGAAACTAGAAGCATCCTTTTATCCAACTCTAGAATACTACCTGTAGGCAGGGTTCCCTAGCCCCTTTGCTGCAACAAACTGTAGAACACAACAACATAAAAGAAGTGGTGTCCAGTTTCATTTCACTGCTGTTGGGAATCTCAGTAGGCTTCTATCTGCACCTTGTCTGGGGTTTGCTTTGCTTCTTGGCAGGGCAGCGTGAATTAAGTTCCACCTGTGTGGGGGGTGAGGAGGAAGACATTTCCCTGCACAATTTTTAGAAGGCAGAAATCAAGAAGTTTGGAATCTGAAACTATTTTATTATTTTCCAAAGGCTCAGAAAACATGGATTAAACACGTTAGCAGCCTATAGCAACAAAGAGCAAATGCATGTGTTTTGTGGAATACGGGTTTATTCCCTGGAAATGTACAAGTAGATGTGTTCCTCTCTGACATTTTTGGTTGCATTTTTCTTTGCAAAACAGTGAAAAGCTGAGAACATAAGAACAGCCCTGCTGGATCAGATGAATTTAGCCTGGTCACCTTTTTTTACACAGCAGCCAATGCCCCGGAAGTCCACCCCACCAACATATAACCAGAGGTACAATGCCTTTGATCAACAAGTTCCATTTCACCACTGTGATTTAATAGGCATTGATGGATTTAATGAAATTGCCTAATTTGCTTTTAAAGCCATTCCTGGCTGTCACAACACCTTTGTGGCAGGAAGTTCCACAAATTAGTTATGCACTGTGAACACTTTTGTCCGTCTAGAATCTCCTGTCCATCTAGAGGGAGAAAAGCTCCCTTTGTCCACATTCCGCATCCCCAACATTAGAAAAGATTTCAGGAATACCCCTTCTTCAGTATGTAAGGAGTGGAGAAGGATGTGGCTTTGGAGAATGACTTATTTTAGGGGGAGGGAACCCTAAAATGGATGGGAGTGCAGAGACAGAAGCAGATAGTTACCTGTCTCGGAGTTGGTAGAAGCGACAGGCATCTCAGTGGGTGAAGAATGTTTGTTTGGCTTTGGAAATGACCGGTCCTGTGTTCTTCTGGTTCTTGACGATGCTGTGGAGAGAGGAGAAATTGAATAGTCCACCTTGGAAAGAGGGTCCAAAGAAATTTCCCTTGCACCAGAAAACCTTTGTGATGCTTATGCGGTTCTCTCCTGCATGCAGTTTTGAGTCAATATTAGCGTGTGTTTGTTGATTTGAAAACAGAAGCCTGGATATTTTGTAGCACCTCTGAGACCCACTAATATTAGATTAACCGCACAAAGTACTCTGCTCTCCTTCACCACACACTGAATCAAACTGAACAACAGCGAGCACATAAAGGCAACGGTGTGATTTTAAAAGGAAAATGCAGGAGGGGACATAGGGGTGCCTGATCCAGGTTGGGAAACTCCTGGAGGTTTGGGGGTAGAGGACAGGGAGGACAGGGACCTCACTGGGGTACAATGACATAGAGTCCCGCCTCCAAAGCATCCATTTTCTCCAGCGGAACTGGTCTCTCTAGTCTGGAGATGAACTGTAATTCCAGGGGCATCCCAGGTCCCACTTGGAAGCTGGCAACCCTAGTCAAGAAACTCTTAAAGTTTACATATCTTCCCACTGCTTTTGTGGTGAGAGAGGAACCCAGTGTTCCTCTTTAGGCATATGTAAAGAACAAACTACGGCTCGTTATGAGAGTCAGCCCCTGGTGTCTGGTTGAAGCACAGCTTGGATACTGATTTTTTTTTTTCCTGCATCCCCAAACAACTGCAGTTTGTTGCAATGCCTGTTGTCCCAATGGATAAAAACTCTGGTTTGTTCTCTAGCCTACAAAACTGTTATTTTCATCCTGATTTGGAATCCTGGTTAGTAGGTGAGAGAGCAAACTAGAGTTTGTAGTTTTCATCTGATTCGGATGTGACAACAAACTGCGGTTGCTGGGATCCTGGAAAGAGTCAATATCTCAGACACATAGAAGGTGAGGGACAGCATAAACCCAAGGATCTGGCAAAAATCCCAGGATTTGGGATGCTCGTTCTAATAATGAGCCGACTATGAATGGTTCACTATGTTTGAAGGCTTCCTTTGACTCATAAAGCCTTTGGATCAGTTCTTCTTCAAGCATCTACACCAACATGACTGACACAGTCCTGTTTTAGCAGGACTCCATTCTAAGCAGGTTGAGCACAGAGTAAGCAGGCCCATAGCTACAATGGGGCATTTCAGGGCCCAGCCCCCCAAACTTCCTAACAAGGCCCCCTGACTTCCATCTAGCCCAGGCCCACCGCCTTCCCCAACACAGCTGGCAAAGTTTTTCTAGTTGTTGTGGGTAAGTATTCCAACTGGAGCTCCAACTGCTCCCGCCTCCTCCAACTCCAAAATTTTATTAATATTTTTTTGGTGACATCAGTGCCCCCCAACTTATTTAAAGGCCCCCTGAATTACAAAATCCTGGCTACGGGCCTGAGAGTAAGACAGACATATCTCCTTCCAGGATCAGGTACAGGTTTTTCTGCTGTGTGTTAAGCTGTGCTTCTCCCAGACCTGGCTCTTCATTAATATACAGGCTAACGGCACCATGTATGTATATTTTTTACCCTGCTAGGGACTTCAGGTAAAAGCAGAGATAATGAATGCAGCAGGACACTTGTATTAGCTTTTAAACAAGAAACTTTACTTCACTAATGAGGGAAGGGGCACTGGGAAATGCTAGAAACAAAACCAAGGATGAACATCCCCTCTGACTTCACTAACATACATCTTGACTCTCTAAGGTCGAAAAACCCATGTGCTAGCCCCCAGGCAAGAGTTAGAAACAAAGAGCAGTAAGCTTTCTAAGCCTCCACCCCCGGGGACGTCTTCTGATCTATTGATTACCCAGTTGGAGAAATACAAACCTAAGTAGTTATGCATTTTAACACCTTGCTCTGGTGGCAAATACATGCATGGTCTGCTAGCAGCAGTCGGCAGTACTGTTGTTGCTGGACGTGTTGGCAGCATTTGACACAGTCGACCATCAGTTGCCGGTCCACTGCCTCGCTGACATGGGGATTCAGGGGCTTGCCTTGCAATGACTTGCTTGCTTTCTCCAAGTCCGGGGACAAAGGGTGACACTAGGGGAACAGAGGTCAAGGAGTGCCCCAAGGGGCAGTGCTTTCTCCAATGCTATTTAACATCTATATGCACCCCCTTGCCCAGATTGCCTGGAGCTATGGGCTGGAATGCCAACAGTACGCTGATGACACCCAGCTCTAGCTGATGTTGGGCAGCCAGTCAGACTCCAGACCTGAAGTTCTGGATCGGGCATTACAAGCTGTGGCTGGTTGGCTTAGACTGAGCCGGCTGAAGGTAATTCCAGCAAAGACGGAGGTCCTGTGCGTGAGTAGGGATGGTTCAGGGGTGGGAATCCCACTCCCGACCTTCGGTGGGGTGCCGTTGGTGCCAGTGCCAGAGGTTAGGAGCTTGGGAGTGCTCCTGGACACTTCCTTAACAATGGAGGCCCAGGTAGCAGCCACTGCTAAGTCAGCCTTTTACCATCTGTGGCTGGTTTGGCAGTTGGTTCCCTTCCTTGATTGCAATGACCTAGCTACAGTGATCCATGTGATGGTCACCTCGAGACTAGACTACTGTAACAGTCTCTACATGGGGCTGCCCTTGTCGCAAATCCAGAAGCTGCAGCTAGTGCAGAATGCCATGGCCAGGCTTCTGATGGGTCTTCCCAGATGGAAGCACATCCAGCCTGCACTGAAGACATTGCTCTGGCTGCCAATAGCATACCGGATTTACTTCAAGGTGCTGGTACTCACCTTTAAAGCCCTATATGGCCAGGGTCCTGAGGGACTGCCTTTCCCCATATATACCCCAGAGAGCACTGTGGTTGGGGTCGCAGAACCAATTGACCCTCCCAGGCCCCAAGGATGCCAGGCTCGTCACTACCAGGTCCAGGGCTTTCTCAGTGGCGGCTCCTTACTGCAGAATGAGCTCCCAGAGGAGATCAGGGCCCTGTGGGGTCTTCTGCAGTTCCGCAGGGCCTGCAAGATGGAGCTCTTCCACCCGGCTTTCAATTAAGGAGCCGCCCTCACGACTACCACCAACAAGCCTGGCCCTCAGCCTTAACATCTGGCCTACGCCATTGCATGACTCAGGCATGACCACTGAGCTGGAAACTGTCCGTTTGCAAACATTTTTTAGAACGCCACCTCAAGCACCTAATGAATTATTACTAGCACCTTATGATTCTATTATTTCATCTGTATCTGAATCATTTTATATGATTTTATGTGGTTTTATTGGTTATTTTTGTACCAGTTGTGTAAGCCGCCCTGAGCCTGCTTGTGGGGAGGGCAGGGTAAAAATTGGATAAATAAATAAATAAATATTGGGTCTCTAACTAAATAGCTAGGATATCAGTATGCATAAACAAACATGTAAATTCTTCCATGACTTCAGGGAGAGAACTTGCAAACTCCAACAGCCCCAGTGTTTCCAGTAAGTATCAGGCCATTTTAGAAGAAGAAGAGATTGGATTTATACCCCGCCCTTCACTTGGAGTCTCAAAGCAGCTTACAAACTCCATTCCCTTCCCCTCCCCACAACAGACACCCTGTGAGCTAGGTGGGGCTGAGAGAACACTAACACAAACTGCTGTTTCAGGAACAGCTGTGCCAGAGCTTGTGACTGACCCAAGGTCACATCAGCAGGTGCAAGTGGAGGAGTGGGGAATCAAACCTGGTTCTCCCAGATTAGAGTCCGCACACTTAACCACTACACCAAACTGGCTTAAAGTGTTTTGGGACAGCAAGTACATTAGTAAGGCTGCTGAGTTTGGGGTGTGCCTATCATAGGGCTTCTACTCAATTTATCCACTCATCAGCTGAAACAAAACACTAAAACTAAAGGACTAGGCTGAACATTCCACGGCTGCTCCCTACTTTAACACTATTCGTTATTGGTCCACCTAAGAGTAGCACACACTTCAATTTTGTGATGCTTATACATTTCAGTTCTTCTTAACATCTTTAAAAACAGCTCCCATAACCTTAGAGAAAACCTATTTTCTTACAAGCAGCACAAATAAATAGAAATTTACCAATCCTAGTGTGCAAAACTTACGATTTTACGTGATGGCATAAATCACGTACACAAGTCGTGCATCGATGTCATGAAACAGACCACAAACACAGATTTTTAAAAAGTCAATAATTGAACAAGATGTTGAAAATGTTCCATGCTTGGGGCATCTTTCCACTTTCTGCCAGGGTAATCGAGCATACAGGAAATCAAACAATATTCACAGGTAAGAAGCAGCCTGTAATCACAACCAGGTCTGATGGATCATGCCCCTTAAACCTGGCATTGGCATGCCCATGGCAGAAGGCCTGCTCATTTTCTGAGTCTATCTCTCCACTGTGGCCTCTTGTTCTGTTTCTGATCACTGGGGTCACCCTCCTTTGTTTATGTTTGCACTGGAGTTATTCTGCACATTCTTTCCATGCCGGATTGGCTTTCTTTACAGTTTCACCCTTCCCTTTCTTCTTTCTTTCTGAAACCAAAGCTGAAGACATCACATTCAAGCACAAAAATAGCTTAAGGGGAGGGAAGGATGATTGTTTTTCAAGTGCCACACAGCTGCGCTTGCTTGCCAAATACAGAGCTAGGCTGCTGAAATGCTTAAAGTCAAAAAATTCATTTTCTAAAAATGATCGGTCCTGGCAAACATTGGGGGGGGGGGGCAGGGATGTATCTACACACAATTCCGAGGTAATTTACAATAGCGTACAGCTTGCCTGGTTTAGATCAACTACGTTTGCTATTTGTGTGTGCCTAGAGTTGCCAACTGTCTGGAGGGGGGAAACGTCCTGTCCTTTTAACAACATTTTATTTATATCCATGCCATGAAAAACTTCATCTATTCATTTCCATATATTACTACTGAAAGGACAGAACATTGTCGGCACCCTGCCTAGCTCCTGGGCCCAGTTTCAGTCGCGAGTAACCCACATACATCAGAGACAAGGCTAATTGTCCATAGGTTTGGCAGCTCCAGCTGGCGAAATGCCTGGACATTTGGGGACAGTGCCCGGGAAGGGTGGAGCTCAGAGAGAGGAGGGAGGCTCAGTGGGGATGAAATGCCATAGAACCCACCCTCCAAAGTTGCCACTTCTCTCCAGGGGAACTGGTCTCCTTATCCTGGAAATCAGTTATAATCCTGAGAGATCCTCCAGGCCCCATCTGGAAGCTGGCAACTCTGATGCCAATTATGGTCTTCTAATCAGGTCCTCTTTCAGGTTCCTTTAGGATTGCTACGGCCAGCTTAGGAAATTCCTGGAGATTTGGGGGTGGAGCCTGTGGAGGGTGGAATTTGAGGAGGGAGCTCAGCAGGGAGAGATGATGCCCCAGAATGCACCCTCTGGAGCTGCAGCTTTCTTTACAGGAACTGTAAATTCTGGGGGAACTCTAGGCCACGCCTGGGGGTTGGTAACCTCACATTCCATCCTTGTACAAAGGAACATCTACTGAGCTGAGATCAGAAGCTGGGCCTGTTCAACAGGTGCTCGAAAGCTATGGAAGGAGCTATCCCCAAAACACTTGGCTCCTTCTCCTCAACTACTTTGTGGTCACGAGTCTTTTGATCAGTCTTTGGCCTATCTGGCCAGAAGGGTCTCCAGGGTGTGTAGTTCTGCCAGCTCTGGGTCAGGAAGCACCTGGAGATTTGGGGGGTGGAGCCTGTGGAGGGTGGAGTGTAGGGAGGGGAAGGACTTCAGTGAGGTATGATGCCACAGAGTCCACCTCCCAAAGTTTTCTCCAGGTGAACTGATCTCTTGTCACCTGGAGATCAGTTATAATTCCAGGAGATCTCCAGCCGCCACCTGGAGTTTGGCACCTACATTCATGCTATTTTTATTGCTGTGATCTGGCTGACCTGTGTATTATTTGTTTTCAGGTTTTAAGCCTGGTTTATGTACATGTGCAGCAGAAGCAGGTGGGAGAATAAATTGGACCACTTCAGGTGCGAAGAGTCCCATTTTTAATGCACCCCCCCACATTAAAAAACTCCCCAAAATTTTTAAAAAAGTATACCAGGGAGAGAAGGTCTAGCTGCTAAATGGATCTGTTCCACAGGGCCTGCAAAACAGGCCTTCGGTTGAGGTGACGGGTGTCCCGTCACATGGCCTCCTCTGCAAACCGGTCCTACTGAAACTGCCTATGATTACCACCTATCCAGTTGTTGGAGATAGTATAGAAAGTCATGTTGCCATTTCTAGTGACATTTTAATCTAATTTTAAATTTTAATCTGAAAAATGTTTATATTGATTATATTGTACATGAAACTTTGATGTTACCTGCCCTCAACTCATATGCAGGAAGGGCAGGAGACAAATGCAACAAACAAACAAATAGCTGAGCTCTTTGCATGTGGTAATAGGCCTGGTCTAGACAGAGCAGAATAAAGGAGTAATGGAGTGGTAGAGTGCTGAGGTGGTAGAGTGGACTCTACCCCTTTAGTTTGCAGGTCAAGGATTACATTTTCTCAGGGCTTTTTTTGTAGAAAAAGTCCAGCAGGAACTCATTAGCATAACAGGCCACACCCAACAGCAGAAACTCATTAGCATATTAGGCCACACCCTGACAGTCCATCTTATTAGCATATTAGGCCACACCCCATGTTATCAGAAGTGTGGTCATCCAGCCACACCCACCTTTTGCTTCTTATTCTGTTTACCTTGTTTGTTGTCAAAACCCAGGGCTTTTTTGTTAGCAGGAACTCCTTTGCATATTAGGCCACACACCCCTAATGAAGCCAATCCTAATGAGTTTCTGCTGTTGTGCATGGCCTGTTATGCTAATGAGTTCCTGCTGGGTGTGGCCAACTCGGGAGCCAGCCAGAACCCCATTCCTGTGCGTTCCTGCCCCAAAATAGCCCTGCATTTTCCAAAGTTCCCTCACACTAATATTTCCTTGTAAACAGAAAACTAGCATGTAGAAGGGCTAGTCTGGGACCTTTCTTCCAGATGTTTTATTTTAGGGTTGTTGTTTTTTAACATGAGCAAACATTAGCATGTGATTTCCCCCAGCTGCCACCTCAAGTGGTACAGTCCATTTTGCCACCTCAGAATTCCAGCATCTCATTCTGCTGCATACGTATACCAGGGAGGGCTCGCCAGGTCTCCTACTCCAGTGTGAGGCCTTCTGCCTGGCAGCCCCGGGGGGAAATTGCTTCCGCTCCAGTTGTGCAACATCACTTCCAGTGCGGACCCGGGGGTGACATCGTTGCATCTGGGTGATGCTCTGGGATTCCACTGAAACTCTATGGCAAAACCATAGAGGTTCAGTGAAATCCTAGAGAGTCATTTTGACATGGCAACATGGTGACATCCCCCACACTGGAGCATGGTGATTTTAGATGTCTCTGCCCCCTACTGTTGCCAGCATGGGGCTGGCCAGGCAACCCTAAGACCAGGCCTTGTAAATGTTATATTCCTCAGGGCCCTTGGTGTATGCAAAGCCCCAGAGACATACATGTGTAAGTCTTGCTTCCTAAGCAGCAAGACCCCTTTGCAATAAAAGTGGAGGCTGAGGCAAAAGGCCTGATTGATCCCCTATTAATACAGCTTTCACCAACAGCACATGAGAGAAACCTCAACTAGGTCTGCTGACAGGGGAGGAAAATACTTAATCAGAAAACAAACTCACATACCCCGAGCAAGGGCGCCATCAATAAAGGAAGGATGGATCGATAATACACTGGAGATACAGAAGGCCTCCAAGCAGGGCATTCTGGCATGTCTCTTTCATTGATAAATCTGCGCAAAGGGTTGTCAGGTTCGGTGGGGTGGAGGGCAGAGATGGATTGCTGAACAGGGGTGCCAACCTCCAGGTGGTGGCTGGAGAACTCCCACTATTACAACTGATTTCCAGGCAACAGAGATCAGTTCACCTGGAGAAAATGGTCTCTTGGGAATAGGGTTCCCAAGTACTTACCGTCTGGGGGCGGGGGACGAATGCTCCCCGGCCGGACCAGTCTTCCTGGTAACGCACCATGCCGTCGCCAGGAAGTGATACCGGGTGACGCTCTGGCAATGGGGCTGAAAACTCGATGGTACCATCGAGTTTTCAGCCCCATTGCCAGAGTGTCGCCTACCGTCCCTTCCTGGCGACGGCATGGTGCTCTGCGCCTCTCCTTCCCCTGGGGATGGTCCTGCGAGGACGTATCCATCCCCCGCCGGCATGCGGTAAGTTCTTGGGAAGCCTACTCGGGAAGGAGGACTCTATGGCATTGTACCCCACTGAAGTATCTACCTCCCTAAACCCCACCCTTCTCAGGCTCCATCCCCAAAATCTCCAGGTATTTCTCAACCCAGAGCTGGCAACCCTACTGCTGAAGGAAGGATGGCTTCAGAAAATTTTCTCCCATGAGAAATCCTCATTCATTGGGGATGAACGCTGATGTTAAGAAGAGATAGCCCAGGCAAGGCAAATCTTGTCAGGTCTCAGAAGCTAAGCGGGGCTGACCCTGGCAAGTACTTGGAAGGGAGACCTCCAAGGAATACCAGGGCCAGGTCGCAGAGGCAGGCTATATCAAGCCACCTGCCACATGTCTGAAAAACATCCCATCTCCCAGTAGGGGTCACCAGAAGTCATCATGACTTCCAGGCACACAAGCTCATACACACACAAATACTCACAAAAAAAGAAAAAGAAGAAGAAGAGGTGGCCAGTGCACAACAGAACACATGGCTAGCTATGTTCCCAAAGATTCATCTCTTAGGCCTGCCAGCCCCCCGCCCCTGGTGGTGCTTCCTCACTGCTGCTCAGTGCGCTGGATGGGAACAAATGGAAGCAAATGAGGAAGAACAACACTGGCAAGCATCCCCGCATGCTGATGTCACCCTCCCCGTGTGCCTGGAAGTGATGTTAGCATGTCACAAGCAAGGGCTCCCATCACTTGTAAATTCCCCCCACTGCCTCTGTAGTCTCCAGATTATAGGATCTCCAACTCCAGTTTGGGAAATTCCTGGAGATTTGAGGATGGAGCCTAGGGACGGGACGGGAGGGAACTCAGGTGGGATGAAGAAGGGGAAGGGACTCCATTACCCCTCCAAAGCTGCCATTTGCTCCAGGGAGACTGATCTCTGCAGTCTGGAGGTCAGTTGTCCTTCTGAGAAAACCCCAGGCCCCCACCTGAGGGATGGCAACTGGACATAACATGTGTAGCCAAGGAACACATCCAAGTTCCATGCTCACTTTCCAAACCGAAAAGTGAATCAGCGCCATATAAACCTGCTCTGAGAACTAACCTATAGGGGGGCTAAAGTAGGGTTGCCAGCCTCCAGGTGGGGCCTGGAGACCTGCCACTTTTACAACTGATCTCCAGCTGACAGAGATCAGCTCCCCTAGAGAAAACAGCTGCTTTGAAGGGTGGACTCGATGGCATTGTACCATGCTGAGGCCCCTCCCCTTCCCAAACCCCACCCTCTCCTGGATCCACCCCCAAAGTCTCCAGGTACTTTCCAACCCAGACCTGGCAACCCTAGGCTAAAGTCACTTGAAGGAGGTGCACTTAGCCTCAACCAGTGCCAGAGCTTTCTCAGCTCTGGTGCCAGCCTGGTGGAACAGTCTCCCAAAAGAGAGATCCAGGCCATGTGAGACTTAATACAGTTTTGCAGGACCTGCAAAATGGAGATGTTCCACCAGGTCTCTGGTCGAGGTGGCAGAGATTTCTTCGTATTGGCCTCCCCCAGCCGTGCTGCCATCTTATATTGTTTCTACTCATCTGCCCACTTCCCGTAGTATTAGCTACCATCTACTATGCACATATGTGGAGCTGCCTCAGGAGCAGTGGTATTAACTGGCACCCTAAATGAAGTTATATTTGGATTTTAACAATTGTGGATATTATGTTTAATTATTGCATTATGTTTAATTCTTGTATCATATTGTTGTATCCCGCCCTGAGCCTTGCAGGGCAAGGTGGTGCAGAAATCAAATAAATAAATACATAAATATTGCTTATGCTCACAGATGCCCATGTTCTTACTTGGGGGGGGGGTTCTTAAAAGGCATACATGCATATTACACTCTTCATGGGTCTGGCTCCAAGTCTGTCAAATCATATGCAGGAGTATAATGAACATTAAAATTAATGGGAAAATACCCTGTGGGGCCCTGCCTCTCTGCTCGCTCCCCCTGCTGTCCGTGGGCACCTTGGTGGTCAGGGTTGCCATCCCCCAATGGGGGCAGGGGTTCCTCTTCTTTCAAGGCCCCCAATCCACTGCTGGTCAGCTGGCAGGGGGAGCCCCGCAACCGAAGACCCCCTTCACACCTGATGTGCCCAGCACAATGACATCACCTGGAGGTGACGTCATTGCGCCAGGCACGTTGCACAAGGGATGCTGTAGCATTTGGCTAGAAACTTTATGGTGACCATAGAGTTTTTGGCCAGATGCTAGAACATCCTCTGCATGATGTGCCTGGTGCAATGACATCACTTCTGGGTGATGTCATCATGGTGCACATGCTTCACACGTGTGCTAGAAAATCCCAGGGAGCAGCCTGGAGCCCCCCACCAGCCACTGCTAAGCACATGGCAACCCTAGCTATAGTCCTCACAATGGCACTGCTGCTGGTGCCACCTTGGTCTTACTCTCCCACACCTCCACCAGACTCTGAATTGGAGTAATGGTCTCTGTGTCATGCAGGGCAGTCAAAGCAGGAGCTGCAGTGCCTGACTTTGCTGTACCAACACTGCCTACCTAGAGTTGCCAGCTTTGGGTTGGGAAATACCTGGAAACTTTGGGGGTAGAGCCTGGGGAGGGCAGGGTTTGAGGAGGGACCTCAACAGGGTATAATGTCATGGAGTCCGCCCTCCCAAGCAGCCATTTTCTCCAGGGGAATTGATCTTGATAATCTGGAGATTAATTGTAATATCAGGAGATCTCCAGGTGCCAACTGGAGGTTGCCTAGGTCAGGGGTCTGCAACCTTTTTGAGCCTGCAAGCACCTTTGGGTAGTGGGTAAAACTACAAAAGAGCTCCCATTCTTCCCTCCCACACTTCAGTTCCTCAAATGTGGGGAAATAGGGCTGGTAATGCTCTAACCTGGAAGGGTAAATAGGGGGGAAAACCAACTGAGGGTGCAGCTGGCTAGACCCATAGGCCCACCTGCCCAGTCTGGCTACTAGGATTGCCAACATCTAGGTGGCAGCTGGAGATCTCCTGGGATTACAGCTGAACTCTAGGCAACAGAGATCAATTCAGATGGAGAAAATGGCCACTTTGGAAGGTGGCATCATAATCCACCGATGTCCCTCCCCTCCCCAAACCCTCCCCTCCTCAGAGTCCACCCCCCAAATCTCCAGGTCTTTCCCAACCCAAAGCTGGCAATCTTAGGCCAGTCCTTGCTTCCTGCCATACCCAATGGATAAGGCTGTCAGGCTCCAACCAGCAGCCCCCACCCCAGGGAGAAATTTGGGGGCAGGGCCTGACAAGCAGTGAGCTGATGTAACATCTTTAGACGCTCTAGCATTTACAAAAACTCTATGGTTTTATCACTAGAGCACCTATTATGTCATTCTAGGTTTTTATCCACCACCACTTCAGGCTCCAGCAAGAAAAGAACAGGGATGCTGAGAGGTCTCCCACTGTACCAGGATGCCTGGCATCCCTACCAATGGAGCCAAGGTAGGAGGAGCTCCCGATTGGCCAGGGAGGGCCACTGACCCTACCCAATACAGCTGAAGAGCTGACCAGAGGGGAAGGGGACCTACTGCTTCTAAGTTGTTACCTGGCAACTGCCTGGGACACACTTGGTTGAAAGGAGGGCAGGCATACCTACATGCAAATAGCACACAGGAAAGGAAATAGTACCAGATGTAACCAGGGGTGGCACAGAAATCTTCCCGGAGTCCACACTTTCCCCCAAATCTGCTTGCAGTAGGAACTTTCTGGAAAGACCAGAACAAAACAGGTTTGGGGAAACTCCCCAGGTCCACAGCGGAAACCCAGAACATTGGCAGAAGCCCAATGGTTACCATGCAGAAGCCAAAGTGCAAACCACTGCAATTTGAGTGGGAACACAGAGCAAGAAATTAGTGCTGGAGCAACCCAGTAAAGTTGCCAGGTCCCACCTAGCCTTGGCAGGGGGTAGGGTTGCCAGCTCCAGGGTGAGAAATTCCTGGAGATTTGGGGGTGATGCCTGGAGAGGACAGAGACCTCAGTAGGGTACAATGCCTAGGCTTGCCAGCCTCCAGGCAGGGCCTCGAGATCTCCCGCTTTTACACTTGATCTCCAGCTGACAGAGATCCGCTCCCCTTGAGAAAATGGCTGCTCTGAAGGGTGGACTCTATGGCATCGCACCACGCTGAGGCCCCTCCCCTTCCCAAACCCCACCCACTCCTGGCTCCACCCCCCCAAGTCTCCAGGTATTTTCCAAACCAGACCTGGCAACCCTAACAATGCCACAGAGTCCACCCCCCAAAGCATCCATTTCTCGAGGGGAACCAATCTCTGTAGTCTGGAGAGGAGCTGTAATCTCAGAGGATCCACACGGGGAAGAAAGAAGTCCGATAAAGGGCCAATATTAAAAACCTAGTTGAAACTCATAATATACAAAAATGCATGCATTTATTAGAAAGACAGTTAAAAACATATAAGGGCCCAATGAAAGCCTTGTTAAAAAGTTCAAGTGGCGTAAACACAAAGGCCAAGACACATGACCTGATGCGTTTCCGCCCTATTGGGGCCTTCTTCCAAGGTCAAACAATATTGAGGTACATGTAACAATAATACATATTACAATAAGATAACCCATAAGTTAATACTCAGAGTATCCCCCAGTCCCACCTGGAGGCTGGCATCCCAGAAGCCAAGCAGAAATTCAGTAGTGACTCCATGTTTTTGTTGCCTGCTGTGCATTGCTTTGTCACGACTTCCTTTGCCCCTGGTCTGCCATTTTTGCTGCCTCCCCTTCTCACTGTGGAACAACCCTATTGGGAGTTCTTCACAGTATGTTCAACATTTCTCCACCCTGACTACAGCAGGGCCATCAGCAGAACTGGCTCCCTCCATGATCCCTCCAGCCCCTGGATCCTTGATGAGCAAGTTCGAGCACCAATCACAATACAAATCCTGGGGCAGGGCACACCATGCCCAGCATCTCCATCTTTCTGGGGAAAGTTCCCAATGTATTCCTGCCCTCTTTGTCAGGCTCCTTCCCCAGTTACAACCCAGTATAGAGTGGGGTCCTCTTTGCTTGGACGCTTTGGATTTTGCCACAAAGCTCCGTGACACCAGCACATGTGCCGACCACATGGTTATCCAGAGGAGTTCACACAGGCTGACAGCGGACAGAAGCGCTGCAAAGAGCGATGAACCATGCCAGCTGCTTGTGCTGCACACGTCTGGGCGGAACAGTTGAACGAGGCTATTAACTGTGTTTAGGGGAGAGTCGGACTGCAGAGAGCCAGACCAGGCATGTCCGCCTGTGTGCATGTGCATGACTGCCTTTAGGGAAGCATCGATCGGATCCCAAAACAGCTCTCTTGTTTCTCAAGTGAGCATGCACAAAACATGCAGATAAAATCCTACTTCTCCTCCTCCACCCTTTCACTAGCAGCCCTGGGGGCTCAGTCCTTCCATGCCAAATTGCCACTGTGATGGCTGCATCTGACCATCAGCAACTTCTGGGATAGGTGCAGGCCCCACCATGGACAGAATAGGCTGCTAAGCTCTGCTTTGCCGCCAGCCCCAAACCCGAGCATCACGTTTCTCATTATGTAATGCTCTGCTACAGTCGGCCATCCCAAAGCTCAACATTTCTGGGTGTCTACCTCACAGACACACACTGACGTGCAGTGCCTTACTGTATTTACTTGAAAGGAGGACAACTCTGAATATGGTAGTCCCCTTAAATAACATTATATGTGCACACACAAAATTATTGGACATGAGTGTAGCTTGTTTGTGAATGTAAAATGACCCCTTGTTGTTTTTGTTTGTTTGATGGCATAACTGGGGGGGAGGGGGAATCTAGCCTTGCATTTGAGTAAATATTGTATTTCCCATGATTTTTTTAAAAAAATTACAGAAGTATACCACACCTCTTCATTCTAAGGATCAGCCCCAACACAACTGAAATGAAACTACATGCACTTCAAAAATCTGGTTTTGACATTTGGGAAGGAATGTGGCTTTTTAAAAACATAAATCTTACTCGAGAGTTTTAAGGCAACAGCAAAGCAACAGCTTGTCAAATATATATTTCCCTCTCCCTTCCCCCCACCCCAAATCCTTCAGTTCATCCAGCACCCATATTTGGGAACAAATGGGATTTGAAATATAAATCCCCATCTGCAAGTGCCCTCAGATTTCCCTTCTTCTCCAAATTTATTTCAATGGCACTGTACAGCACACACCTGGTCAGACACATTGTATGCTGTACAAACTTAATAAGCACGAATAAAAAGGAGAGGCTCAGGGATTCACGTCCTCTGGGATTTCTGCCAGCATTACTCAGATGCAAAAGGCAGTCTGGAATCACTCAAGAAAAAGGTACTTGCATGGAACAGCTTTGTTGGGAAGTGAGACACTTGGTCTAAAAGGTCAGTCTTGTCTGAAATGCCAGCAGCAATCCAGGGTCCCAGGTGGAGGTCTTTCACATCACGTAATGCCAAACCCTTTTAACTGGAGATGCCAGGGACTGAATCTAGGACCTTCCGTAGGCCAAACAGATATTCTACCACTGAGCTTTGGCCTCTCCTCTCATCGTCAGAGTAGAACCCAGAAATAATAATAAAAAATAATTTGGAACTGGCGAGCCCTTGATGTTGCTACAACTGACTTTCTCAAAGTACAGCAGGTTGATCAGACAAATAGAGACCAAGGCACCTGTGCCTTTTCAAGAAGGGATTTTTGCAGATGTCAGAGGACTTCACTATGAGAATTAATTCAAGGTACATGTGGTGGTGGAAAGTGCCTTCAAGTTGCAGCCAATTTATGGAGACCCCAGAGGTTTTTCAAGGCAAGAGACCTTCAGAGTTGGTTTGCCATTGCCTGCCTTTGTGTAGCGACCCTGGACTTCCTTGGTGGTCTCCTATCCAAATATTAACCAGGACGGACCCTGCTTAGTTTCTGAGATCTTACACGATCAGGTTAGCCTGGGCCATTCAGGTCGGGAAAAGGTACATGTACCCTGGACTTTAAAAATAAATCCCATCCCCTTAAGGGTGGGGGGGTGTCCAAGGGTCATGTAGAAACACAGCAAGGAATGCAAGGGGGAGAATTCTATTTTATTGCAAGGGAGAGACACTTGGCATTGCCTCTAAGCCTCAGTTTTGAAAAATAAGCCTGCATTCGGATTAAATTAAGCAGGGACAGAGCAGGATGCTGTTTATATTAAATACACTACAGTCTCTCTCTCTTTAAAAAAAACACAAGGCAGTCCTGATTTCAGACATGGCAGCTGGAAAAATGTTGGGAGATTTTACCTCTTCGCCCTACACACATGCAAAGAGAGGAGCTGACTTTTGAGATGGCATGTAATATCTCTAGTTTTACAACTGCATGGATTCAAAAAAAAACAACCCAACACCATGAATGCCTCAAATGCATGGGGAACCCCCCCCCTTCCCCGCTGCCCTGGTCCCCAAACTGGAGAATAAAAATCCCGTCATTCAAAGCGGGAGGCGCGCGGATTGTCTCCTGAGGAGCCCTGGAATAAAATGGGGACGATGGGACTTTGGTGACCCGAGGCAAGAGCCATCCATTTTGTCCTGGATTACGGGAGGATGGCTTGCAAGGGGGAAGAGTCATTTGAAAGATGCGGAGACTTCGAAACCTCCTGTGGTGCCCATATATTCCAACCCCTCCCAGCGAACGCCAGAAGAGTGCTTTTCAGATGGGCGGCGGAGGGGGTGGGGGGGCTAAGCAGGAATAATAAAACTGGCCCCGATGCTGCGAGTGACCCAGCCCCCCCCCCCCTACGTGCTTCGGGTTTTTGATTCTGATCTACCCCAGGCTGAGGGATGGGGCAGGAAATGCTCTCAACAGCTCTCAGCATCACCCTCAGCGTTGACAGCGAGGGGGAAAGTAACAGCGGCTACACGTGTACCCCCCACTACAGGAGGAGGGAATAGGCTACAATGAGGAGAAAACGGGAGTCGATTTCCACTCCCGGAACAGGAAAAAGGGGGGAAGGAAGAATTAAAAGGACCCCTCCAGTGTGTAGCAGAGTGAAGGGAGCAAGACAGCTGTGCTTTTCCTTAAAGATCTCCATCCCGGGGAGCGTTTCCTTGTGGCAGAGAGGGAAAGCATCAGCACCAAAGACTGAGGTCACAATCGCTGGCGTTGGAATGGTGAAATTGACCATGTCAGGGGGGGAAGGTCAGCGCTGAAACTGACAAGACTTTGAAAAGGGCGGCAGGAGTAAAGGCAGGGGCGAGAATCTCCGAGTGGTGAATCTTAACAGCCAGCCAGGGGAACTCGCGTGTCCTTTTGCACAATAAGGAGAAGGGGGCTGCATTGCCCGGCTCTCCCCCCCACCCCGCCCCGGCATGAATAAACATGAAGCAGGAAAGCAACGCAACAAGCCACTCACCTGCTTCGGCACAGAAGCGATGGAGCCTGGCGGCGTGTGAGAGAGCCTGGGGAAAGCAGAGCTCCCGAGTCCTGGCCGCAGAGATTCGTGGGGTCTGGAGCGAGGCTCGGCTTGGAACGGGCTCGGCTCCCTTTTCGGCTCAGCCTCTGGGGAGCCTTAAAAGGGCGACGCTTCCCGGAATGTGGGCCCCACCAGTGCGCTTGCTTACCAGCGCAACAAGGGTAAGCCAGCCCCAAAAGACAACGGATTGGTGTGCAGGGCGGACTAGCAAAACGAGACTCGGAATTTGCCCCGAAGCTTGGGCGTTCTGTGTATGAAAATGAGGCGATTGCTTTAACCCGAGTAAGATACAGGGCTCAGCGCTTGCGGATCACGAGTTCAGGGAGGGGAATTAGGGTTGCCAGCTCCGGGTTGGGAAATACCTGGATATTTGAGGGGTGGGGGTTGAGAAGGGCGAGGTTTGGGGAGGAGAGGGACTTCACTGGGGTATAATGCCATAGAGTCCTCCTTCCAAAGTGGCCATTTTCCCCAGGTGAACTTATCTGTCACCTGGGGATCAGTTGTAATCCCAGGAGATCTCCAGCCATCACCTGGAGGTTGGCAACCCTGGGTTGAACTGCTGAGTTGGGTGGCTCTGGGAAGCTTGATGGCAAATTTGAGTTTCCCTCTGAGTAATGTATAACACATCGATCCATAACGTAACCCTTTGCACAGTAATGTGTTGCTACGTATTTATAAATATGAAGGATGGAAAATAAAACATCAGTTTGTTCTGTGTCAACCAAATCCGAGATTGTTGATTTTTTATATTGGTGAGAAGGGGAAATGGGTGTTTCCTGCATCTAAAAATAGCTGAGAGGTGGCTCCCGCTTCAAAAAGCTTAGAACCTAGATGATAAATTATTGAACTCTATTGACGTGCGAATTAAACAGTTCTGAAGGGAAGAAAAACACCTTTGCTTTTACATTACGCACACAATCTCAAAACAGGTATTCTTTGCTTTGTGAGAGGAGCAATGCCTCTTCTAAGGCGGTGCGTCCCATCTTGTGATCTGCATCTTAAAAAGAAATTACAATTTTTCAACAAATCTGATGCCCTGTTGGTGCTCTGCTTTTCTCCCCAGTGGTGATTCCAAATGGCTTGCAAAAGAACACCACATATACAACTTAAACAAACAGGACGCATTGTCTCTTGAATTGTATTGTATTGTATTATATTGGTCTCTATGGTACTACTGAACTCAAACCTAGTTAACTTAAACAGCACAATACTCCAGCATCCTTGAGCCTCTGGCCTGGCAGGTTACCCACATCCAGGCTTACGTAGCTGCAACTAAAAGGGATCGAAGTTCAGCCCTGAACTCACTCAGCCGCTGGCAGAGGTATTCACTACCGCCCTTCCCTTGCAAGTTCAATTAATCTAATCAGTTAAATGATGCAGCTGTACATGACCTTTTGCCTTTTCGTCTTAATTACATAACAGCCTACCCACCCCTGGGGGGGGGGATTAGAGAGAATGTGGCTTTTAGCAAAGGCATGACTACTATACACATATTTACCAGATGTATAATAGATAGACATCCAACAAGTTAGGGCAGACTTCACCTGCTGAATTTCTGCCTGCCAATCAGCTGTTAAAGACTCAGGAGTCCCGCCACCCCAATCAGAAACTCTCTTCTAAGTGCATTATATTCATCTAACATAGATGCGATCAGAGCATGGACTGCTATGGCCAAATCACACATTTGACAAATGACCACAGCTAGCATATCAGCTGAAGCTGGGAAAAGGGCCCCACTTGCAGAAGAATTTCCCCCCCCCCATCTCCAGCTATAGTCCAGGACCCAGCAGCAGCTCCAAGCTAAGAACTTGCTACTTCAGAGGTAGTAAACCCTTTCTAGGGCAGTAGAAAAGAGCAAGAGTCCAGTAGCATCTTAAAGACTAACAATATGTGTGGCAGGGTATGAGCTTTCGTGAGTCACGGCTCACTTCTTCAGATCTGCTCTTTTCTGCTGCTCTAAACAGAGTAACATAGCTTCCCATCTTGACCTTTCTAGGGCAGGCTGACTCCTCAGTTCCAGAGTAGCTTTTCCAACAACCTACGATAAATAGACTTCTGGATCCCACAATGTGTTTCGTTTTTTTAAAAAGGAGCTGTCCCTTAGAAACAGGAAATACAACTGTTCCATCTTACAGTTGCAGCAAGACCTGTATTTACCAAATATTGGGAATCCTCAAAAATACCTGCATTAGGCATCTGTTATGGGACTTAGCTGTAATGAGTAAACTTATATAAAGTATTCAGGTTCCCAGAAGAGTCTTCAGCACCTCCTACTTGCTTTTATATCTTACTGTGAGACAAACCTTTTATCTGTTTATTTTAAGAAATCAAAATCATGGTGTTCTCGAGATCCTAGAGATGTTTTAATTGGTGCCTCAAAGGCAACAACATTGAACCAGTTAAATACTTTAACTATTTGGGAGTCCTTTTTCAGTATAATAACAATTGGATAGCACAGCAGAAATAAGTAATAAACTTGGCCAAATGTAGCATGATCACAAGATTCTTTTATGTGAAGGGTAGCCAATGTGTACCTGTGGCTATTCATGTTTTTAATGCTAAATCGGTGGCCCAAATACTTTATGGGAATTCTCATTTGAATTAGCACTTTCATTCACCAGGTTGAGCAAATCCAGATGATGTTCCTGTGCTGCATTTTGGGGGGTCTCAAACTGTCTAAGCTACGTGGCCATGTGCTTGGAGATAAGGCAGGGCCTCCTAGAGACTAGAGCTTGGCTCTTAACATTGAAATTTTGGATATGCCTTCACTATAGGACAGAATTTACAAGTTATGTCCATTTTATGCTGTCTGATTCTTTTCCATCTAATTGGTCACGCTTAATTTTGTGGACAATACAATCTATAGGCATCCCTTTTCATTCTCTTCTTATGTTAGAAGAATCCCAAGTTTTTAGACCCTTGAAAGAGAGAATTCTGGACACTGAAAAACAGACTCAGTGTTCCTTAGCAAGCAGGACATGCTTCTCTTTGGAGTTCGGTATCACACCTGATTATGGGGTTCTAGCAGCCTACTTTTCACACTTTACAGCTGCTCCATTACGTCGAACTTTATTGCTCTCAGGATTCAAGGTCCTCCCATCAGCAGTTCTCTCAGGGAGATTTGCAAGTGTCCCCTATCATGAAAGACTGCTTATGTAGAGGCAGAAAGCCAGAATCAGTAGCCCATATTTTGCTCTATTGTGATTTCTACGTTAAAGTGTGGGATTTTTAAATTAGTCCCCTCTTGCATAATTTCCATGGCTACTCTGACAAGAGTCTTGTTTGTTGGACCAGCATCCCTATATTACCTATTCAGTTGCAAGGTATCTTCTAATTGTTATGAGGAATAGGGAACATAAGGTTAGATCTTTTGATGGATGATTCCTTCCAGTTTGGTGTAGTGGTTAAGTGTGTGGACTCTAATCTGGGAGAACTGGGTTTGATTCCCCACTCCTCCACTTGCATCTGCTGGATGACCTTGGGCAAGGCATAGGTCTGGCACAGCTGTTCTTGAAAAAAATCAGTTTCTGTCAGAGCTCTCTCAGCCCTGCCTACCTCACAGGGTGTCTGTTGTGAGGAGGGAAAGGGAAAGGAGTTTGTAAGCCACTCTGAGACTCCCTTGGGTAGTGAAGGGTGGGGTATAAATCCAATCTCCTCCTCCTCCTCCTCCTCATCATCTTCTTCTCCTTTCTGCATGTTAAAAACTACTTTTTCTGTTGTTTATGCTATAACCTATGCCAATCAAGGTACTGACTGATTGTATTCAGGTTACTTCTGCACTCTTCCTTCCACCAACAGTCTGCATTATCTTTACACTTCCAGTATGTCAGATCTATGACTTCAAAAGAAGGAGAACACACACCCACACATGCACACACTGAGAGATAAACTGCATCTATTCAATGTTTATCAATTATTCCATAATTAATTGGGGAGGAGAAAAAGGATTCTTCAGAAGGGATTGTGGTCGCCTCTTTAAAAAGACATGGGTCCCCCAAGGCACCATCAGAAAGCAAAGACAGAGAGAATCAGGAAGACACCAGCTTTCCATCTAGCATGTGTGATTAGTGTGGTATTGTCCAGCCTATGCCACACAGCCCTGAAACAGACAATGGAGAGGTCTATTAGAAGCCGTTAAGTGAAGATAACTCTCTTTCCCCCTGCTCTCTTTCAAGCCCACTCTATCAATCCCAAGATCATTCAAATCCTCATATAAATGGGGGGGCATCAATCCCCTGTCCTATATAAGCCATTCACTACAAGCCATACCACAGTGGGCTACAAACCAAGGAAAGTCTCAGCAAAGAAAGGGCAGAAATGGTGACTTCCCTTCCAAGTTACCCAGTGCCATTTACAATGATGGGTGGTAGCCACAGCACTGCAGGATCTCAAGAAGGGGACAGGCTCTTCCCTTAGTCTGCTTCCATCAACTGGAGAGGTTCAGTTTTAATGTTAGGGTCCAACCACCCCAAATGCCAACTCAAATGGAAGAGGGCAGTTCCTCTGCGCACATGCAGAATACTTTGTCCTCTCCACTGGGAGAGCACAAATGACTTCTGTGGTCCACATGACTTTCTTAAACTTTTGTTTCTTGACCCCTCTCATTTTGCAAATTAAGCACCATACTGCAAATGCTGGTTTTCGGAATTAATCTTGTGCCAAGAAAACCATCTTACCTGTAGGGTTCGAAAAGCAGTTCAGGGGAAATGCCAGGATATCCTCAGAATTCCTGGATAGCCAAAGTGCCATCCAGGTCTCTGGGGGAGAGGGGAGAGAGAGAGAGATTAAAGGCAACCAGTTTCTCAACTTGTTGCATTCACAAATCCAGTGAGGTCCACCAAGGCACCCACACAACAGCCATTCAGATCTTGCAGTGCCAGCAAAGGGGCTTGGTTCATATTGCTGAGCTTATAATTGGAAAGGCCAAGCTGCAGAGGAGAATTTTTGAGACGGCAGGTCACTCCTTATAACACCGCAAAAGCGTGTACTGATCATGCCTGTCCCAAGTGAATAAAGAAAAACAGTCTGCACATCTGCAGAGACTGATTTCCAATGCTAATGTCTTCCCTTTCAGGGATGAATCCCTCACAAGTCCCAGTTCATACCTTATTCCCCTCACCCCCACATAGCTTCTACAGGACAGACCTGTAGATGTGGCTGACTCCGTGAAGAGCCATGAGGAGGGGGAGGGTGGTACAGAACAAAGAACACAAAGAATGTCGTGTAGTGGGTTAGACACATGGAAAAACCACAGAGACCGATGCAGTGATCAGCATGGTTTACTGGTACACAACTAAAACACAGATTACCGGCCGGGTGGCCAACTATATACAACACCTGGGAAATTTATCCCAGTTCATACCTTATTCCCCCCACCCCCAGGATTCAAAAGGCTTGAAATGGAACCTGACTTTCAAGAAAAACTAAAGACCAGTCTAGAAAATGACCATTTCTTACAGAACCAATGAGATATGACTTTAAACTGTCAACAATCACAGCATGCCACCCTGGTGACCAATCCAAACAGAACTGAAACACATTTAGAAGTATCTGAAATCAGCTTGGAGATTGCTCTGGATTTTTTTCCCCCTATGGTAGCCATTCACTACAAGCCATCTACGACTCCAGCAAGGAAGTGGGGCCATAGCTTTGCCAGCTAGGGGTAGAGTATGATGACCAAAGCCTGACAGGTGTGGGGTTAGAGCAGAAGCACTGGTGCCAGTCATTGGTTTGTTGGCCGAAGGGTTGCCAGGTTGACAAGTACCTGGAGATTTTGGGGGTGGAGCCTGAGGAGGGTGGGGTTGCAGAGGGGAGGGACTTCAATGCAGTATAATGCCATACAGTCCGCCTTCCAAAGTGGCCATTTTTTCCAGGGGAACTGATCTCTGTTGCCTGGAGGCCAATTGCAATAGCGGGAGATTTCCAGCTGCCACCTGGAGGTTGGCAATCCTAGCTGGCCAAGAGCAGGAACCAAATGGGTGTAGGGGGCATCCATGTTGTGCTGATGTCATGATGTCACTTCTGGCTTTGTACCATTTACAGTATTGCATGATGATTTAGGAGTCACCCACCACACTATAGTTTTACCATAGAGTTTCAAAGGAATCCTTGAGTGTCACACCAAACAGGTGACATCACTGCCTGGTGTCAGGGCAGGACCCCAAGGTGCGACACGAATGAGCACAAGTCCAGGAACAGTCCAAGGTTAAAACCGAGTAAATCAGGTAGCACGGTTCAAACAGGTTTTAAATCACAGTCCATAAGTAGGGTCAGACATACCAGAGAGTCAAGTCCATAAATCATAACGATGCCAGAGGAGTCAGAGAGAAATGCAGGGTCCACAAAGCCAAGGGTCAAAAGCCGGTAAGAGTTTCACAAGGGTTGAGGCCGAGATACAAAGATTCAGGTCCTGACAACGACGTTGCTAGCACAAGTGTGCTCATGGCCAGAGGCTTTCCTAAATAGTGCTCTGGCTCCGTAGCCCATGAGCACCTGTGAGCAAGGTCCTGACTGCTGCTAATACTCAGGGCTCAAGGTTCTTTGCCCTCTGGAGCATGACTCTTTTCTTCGGCTGGTCAGGTCTTGACGCCGACGATCCCTTAGCCGGTGCACAGGTGGGGGAGAGGCAGGTGGTGAAGTGCTTGCTTCAGGCACCGCTCCAGGTGCAAAGCGTCCCACAGTTGGCTCAGGCTGCTGTGTATCCTCCACAGCACTTACATCGGTTGCAGGTCCTGGTGCCTCTTCAGCCCTTAAAGGTACCAAAGCCTCCCTGTTTTGGCTGTCAGGGGCTGGTTCAGGGTCTGAGTCAAGGACAGGCATGACACCTGGTTTGCACTGGAAATGGCATTGCGTAGTTGGTGAACATTGTGACTCCACCCCCTGACCCCCATGCACTGGGCTGGCAATCCTAGGTGAGCTATATAAACCCTCACATCTCAGGGCCGAGGAGGACTTCCTGGTCAGCTCCAATAGTTCCCAAAGAGAGGACTGGAACGATGAAAACAGAAGAGTAAGACTGAGGTAAAGACTGCAAACCCCCCCTCACTTCCCAGGCTGAGGCTTGTGGAAGTCCCAACAGAGCAGATGAGAAACACAATCCATCAGCCATGGTATTATTAGGAATTATTTCCCTGTGCAAGGTGGGGAGCCCTGGCACATCAAGAAGCTGTGAGCACCTGGGGGAAGGATGCCTTATGTGACAAGAATATATTACTGTAGGACTGCCTCCTCTTGTACTGTCCAGCCCTCAATCAAGGGCCTCTTCCCAAACCCACCTGCAAAGGTGAGGTGTGTGGCAATCAGGGATATATATCAGGCCACTGAGTCACAATTCAGATTCCAAACCAGGTTTTATAACTCCAACAGACAAAACAATCCATGCACAAAGTAGGGTTGCCAGATCCAGATTGGGAAATACTTGGAGATTTGAGGGGTGGAGCCTGAGGAAGGGAGGGTTTGGGGAGGGGAGAGACTTCAATGCCATAGACTCTATCTTTCAAAGTGGCCATTTTCCCCCCAGGTGAACTGATCTCGATTGCCTGGAGATCAGTTGTAATCCCAAGAGATCTCCAGACAAAACCTGGGGATTGGCAGTCCTATGCATAAATGAGGTAATCCAGGGCCAGGCCAAATCTCACTCTGATTATCTGTTTCATGGCACCAGACTGCATCTTCCAGCAAGCAATGCTTCTCAGTACTTTAATATACCTGTAACTGTTGGAGCAATGCAATTCGGCATGCCTGGACATTGGGGGCGCTACATTGCTCTAGATGTGTTTATGTGTTATCTCCTTAATGGGATGTCTGTCTTTGTTCTTAATGTAGGAGCTTCTCTCCTCTCTCTTTGTTATGTCCGCTGACCGCCACTAGGCGCCAGCAAGTAACCACCAAGCTTAACTCCCTAGGAACAATAGGGACTAGGCTCCTGGACTTTACCTGGGGGAACCAATAGAGACTTGGTGGGAGATTTAAACCTACCAATAGGATCTAGGGGTGTTCCCAGGTGTTGTATATAGTTGGCCACCCGGCCGGTAATCTGCGTTCTAGTTGTGTACCAGTAAACCATGCTGATCACGACATCGGTCTCTGTGGTTTCTCCATGCATCTAACCCACTACACGACACCCTTTGTGTTCTTTGCTCTGTACCACCCTCCCCCTCCTCATGGCTCTTCATGGAGTCAGCCGCATCTACAGGTCTGTCCTGTAGAAGCTATGTCCTCTTACTTCCAAGCAGGTGAGCTTGACTTCCTTCTAAGGCTCAAGGTATGATTAGAAGCTTTTGTTAGGAGAGATCCCCTGATGAAGCCACAGGTGAAATGTGTTGGGATCAAGAAAGAATAACAATAAAGGGGTTTTTTTTCCCCCAACACCTCAATTTTTCTTTTCTGCTGCTACTGCTGATGGGCCCTGACTTCTTCACCTCTTACTTCCACGTACATGATGCAGGATCAGCCAGTCATTTGTTATATTAGGGAATAGTATTATTTAGATCAGGATTCTTTCTCTCCTTTCCGCTGCTACCTGAATGTGAATTGAATCTGCCTGAATAAATGTAAGTTTTACCTTTTGCTATATAGTTCTTGTATTTACTGCACGCAATATCATGCTTCCATGACTGGGCAAACTCTGCGATATTAACCAATAAATGTTCCCAATAAGAATGTCACATCAACACAGGCTTTTTCAGCGGCTGTGCCTCGCCTCTGGAATGCCCTCCTGCTGATCAGACACCAGGCCCTAATATTCCCTTCACCCAGATTCTTAATTTAAGGTTTCAATATTTTAAAGCTGTTTCTAATGGCATGCTTCTTGCCTTAGGGCCATTTTTCGGATATTATTTTCCGTGCTTGAATATAGTTTTAGGCTGGGGTTCTCTTAGGCTCCTAGTGTGTTTCACAGCTTGCTTTCTGTCTTGATTTAAGACTGATGAGTCTTATTTTTTAAAAATAATTTTCTTGTTGCTTCTGCTTTGAGAGCCAGCTCAAGCAGGTCCCGGGAGAGGCAGCACAAGAATCTTCTAAATGAACAAATCAATACATAATACAGGAAGACACCTCTTACCTTTTGCTTTGTTTTTCTGCCATGATAAAGTCATACATGTTCTTAATAAACTCGTCCATTTCCTCTGGGGAAGGATCACTGGAGGGGGTGGGGGCAGTTCGCGAGGAGCCCCAAAGTCCCCCAGGAGTACAGCCACATAGCAGGTTAGGGCAAAGAGAAAAGTGTAGGGTCGTTGCAGACTCGTCATCTTTTTCAGGGAGACGAATGGTGAGAGGGAATTAAGGACAGGTGAATATGCCCATTTTCCATGTTTTTGCCACAAGACTTCAGCCACTGACACTGGTCCACTTGCACACCATGTATTTATTGGGGGGAGGGCATTTTAAAAATCCTAATTGCTTCATTGCAATAGCACTATAATGTTATAGCGATAGAGAGATTGCTGATAAAGCAGCTATAGTTATCAAACCTTAACAATATATCAATTATCATTTTTTTTTAAAAAAGACCCCCCTCCAAGTTCTCTGATGTGGTGGAGGAACAGCAGCTATGTGGGCCCCGCAAGGAAAGTGTGGGGTGGGGGACTTGTCACGTGGACAGGGCCATACCCAGAATTTTTTTTATCAGAGTGCCTATTTTTTGTTAATGGGGCATCTGAGCACAATGGAGAGATAAGTTCTCATATATATAGTGGACAGTGGAATAGGCCTTAAATTCTTTGCAATCCCTTGTTGACAATGATGACTCTTTATTGTTACCTTAAAATTGTAAAAAGGAGCCAAGATACATATGCAGAGCAAGCCCACCGGTTTCTCTATGGATAGCTTATGGTTACATTAAATGGCACATAGGATGGAAGAAAAGCCCTAAAATTATAAGACTAGAACAAGTCTGTTATTGATTCATTAACTGAAATGCATTAAAAATACCTGCCTTAATTAAAAAATTAACTGTTAAAATACAATAAATACATGCATTTTTTTTAAAAAAACCCCAGAAATATCAAACATCTCAAGCAATACTCACGTGTATGTGCGGGGCTTAGCACCTCTTGCTACTTCTGCTGAAGGATCCTGGCAGAAAGAAGCACATCAAATTTTAAAAAGTCTTACCTGAATGTTTACAGAAGTTTGTTCTGCAGGAGAGAATTTTAATGAGCTGTAGAACCAGGACAAGTTCTGCTATGCCTACACCCTGATAGGGAGGATCCTTTGGGTGAGGGCTCTAATCGCTGAGAATTTCATGCCAACTGCAAGTGCTGAAAATGTGTTGTACCTTTTACTACCTCTAGCTTGGGGTTGCTTCCTCCTGACTCTATGACAATTTGGAAGCAAGGTTCTTTGGGGTGAGAGGCACAGGTGTCTGAGAACTTCATCCCTATTGGAGGTTGAAGTTATGTGTGTGTGTGTGTATGTAAAGTGCCTTCAAGTTGCAGCTGACTTATGGTGACAAGTGAGAAGCGGAGGTGGTTTGCCATCGCCTTCCTCTGCAGAGCCCTTCTTGGTGGTGTCCCTTCCAAGTACTGACCCTGCTTAGCTTCTGAGATCTGATGAGACTGGGCTATACCGTGCCACCTTCCCTCCGTGGTGGAAGTTATGAGTGGGAATTGACACAAGTGGAAATAGCTATCCAGTTAATGACCTTGAGCATGTAACATAACAATAGTAAAGAATCTGCACATTTTTAAAAACCAAATAACCCACACTCAAGTCACTGGAGTCAGCATATAAATTCCAGATTAAATAAACCTAAACAGTGGTATCTTGGCATAAATAGGAGACCAGCAGATTTCCTATAGAAAGTGACTTTTATAAGCAATTAAAAGCTCTGACAACCATGAAAGGGGGAGGGGTATGTACAGAAGTGGTAGCTGGGAGACGGTGACAACTGAAAGTAATACTTGGTTTCAGGCGTCTTTTCATAGAAAAACAGCTGCAGGAGCTCATTAGCATATGGTATGCTAATGAGCTATTAGGCTATTAGCATATGCCACGCCCCCTGACATCACTGGAAGTGATGTCAGAAGGGGAAGCAAAAGGGGGGGGAGGCATCTTCAAAAGCCTCCCCTTCCCTTCCCCAGCTAGTCTGGGTGGGGGAGCTAAGAGAGAAGGGGGTTAAAGTTTAAACTTCTTCTCATGAGAGTTGGGCCACAGAAGGAGGAAAGAGGAAGGAGAGAGAAAGAGAGAGAAAGTAGAGAGAAGGAAAGAGGGAAAGAAAGAGAGGGAAGAAGGAGGGAAACAGGGAAAGGAGGAAAAAAGAGAAGAGAAGAAGGTGGGAAAGAAAGAAAGGAAGAAAGAAGAAAGGAGAAAGAAGGAGGGAAAGAAAGAAGGAGGGAAAGAAAGAAGGAGGGAAGGAGAGAAAGAAGGAGGGAAAGAAGGAGGGAAAGAGGAAAAAGAGAGGAAAGGAGGGAATGAAAGAAATTTGGTGGCAATTTGGCCCCATTATATCCTATGGGCCATTGAAGTCAATGGTGAAAACATAGGGTATATTCTGGGGGCTGGAGGGGAGGGGGTTTGAGGGAGAGGCTCCAAACTCACAGGATAGCTGATGGAGCCTCTCCCCAAGATACCCACCAAGTTTCAAGAACATTGGACCAGGGGGTCCAATTCTATGGGCCCCCAAACTGGTTGCCCCTAATCCATCCATTGTTCTCTATGGTGGGAAAAAAAATTAATTTAATGGCCCATAGGATATAATGGAGCTGAAATTGACATTCGGCTGCCTGAAAGACTCCCCGGGACTCCAGCTGGGGGCAGGGCTTGGCTCCTGGAGCTGTGCTCCGGTGCACTCCTGCCCCAAAAGACCCGTGCTTGGTTTGACCAAAAAAAAAAAGGCAACTAACAGTTCAGAATTCTGACTGGCTTTATGAAAAAAATAAAAGTTACCAACTGTACCATAGACCAACATGAGGAGAAAATATAACCATGAAGTGATAGAAAACAGGCCATCATCTACAAGAAAGAGTGAAAATCATAGCTCTCCTATATTATAAAAACAATTTGGAGTGGCAAGATTCCATGTGCTCCCTCAGCCATTGGCCCGTCAGCTGCCACACAAGACTACTCGTGTGCCATTGGCTGGGTGCTGGGTCTGCTCATCTTCCTGCCCTTCCCAAAGCCACAGGAATCAGCAAGCCAAGCCCCTTCCCTGTCAGAGCCAACTTGCTCACCACGGAGAAGCCAAGCAAGCCGGTGGAAGGAGAAGCAGTTTAAACCGCCTCCCCTTCCCTGTCACAGCCCGTTTGCTCACCCTCCGTGCACAACGGGCGGCGGGGAATGACCCTGGCCGTCTTGGCCAGCGGGGGACTCGAGCTGCCGGGGGGGGGGAAGAGACGGGGCCCTCAGCCACCTGGCCAAGCTAGCGCCCATTGCATTTATGGCTGCAACGGGCCTTCTTCCTAGTCAAGTGATAAAAATGGAGGGAGAGAAAACAAGACTGAAATAAAGAGATATGACAACAATGTACGGTGAATGAAAATTGAGTGAAAATAAGACACAAGCAGATAGAAAATCATAGATAATGTTTGTGTGCAGGAAATGTTTAAAATTAAAGAGACACAAAGCAAACCTAAGAAAAGTTATATCCTTCGAAAACTATTGAAGTAAATGGACTTACAAGGGTATAACTCTGCTTAGGGCTGTGCTGAAATTGTGGGAATACTGAAAAGGAGAAATGAAAGAGCTGAACGTGACAACTAAAAAGTAGACATTCTGTGAGGGAATTTTTTTTACAGCTGTGCCTTCATTAAAGAAAAGGGACACCTAGCAATTTTAGGAGAGATTCGATGAAGAGAATTGTATGCCCGAAAATCATTCTCACATCCCACCCCCACAAAGGCAATAATATAAAGCACACCTTCTGAGAAGAAAAGGAAATCAGCATCCACTTCAAGTTCAGTTACCAGGCACCAATAGCACTTTAATAAACTGGCATCAAAATGTGTGAAATAAATGGGGTTGCTATTTTAAAATAAATTAAAGTGATACAAAACTATAATTTCCAAGGAGCGAACAACAAGCGAGGGACCTGTAAGTAAATTGTGGGGGGTGGAAATTCTCATCCCCCACTGCCCCCATTTCATTCCCTCTTTCTCTTCCCTCTAACTGTCTTCACCTCTTCTTTTTTCTGTTTTCAACCATCTCACTGCAGTCACTTCCCCCCCCCACTGCCGCCGCTGCTTCCTCTCTCTCCATCACCACTTCTTTTTGCCTCCGCTGCCTCCTTCCCACCTTTCCCTCTTTCTCTCAACATCCATGCCACTGCTATCCATGTCAAGGCTAGGTAGTAGAACCAGGGAACTTGGATCAGATGGTCTGATCTAACAGGGATCTCCCCAGTGTTTTTGTGAGGTAAATATTCAACCAGTTGAATGGGTACTTTCATGCTCCAGTGACAGGAATATATTAGGTACACATCAGCAACTAGAATACAGTATGGAGGAGAAGGGCTGTGCCTATGAATGGCCTTCTAAATAGGTACAGTTAGATTAGTGCTTGGGCCATTATGGAACACATATTAGTTTCAAAACTTTTAACTTTTGCAAAAAATATTAGAATTACAAAAAGGATACAAGAACATTGGTAACTATGGAGTGATATACCACTACCACCACTCCAAAAACAAACAACCCCCCACCCCAATTCAAGGGTGTAGACTTTCCAGTTTCCCGGGGGGCTGGGGCTGGGCCAGAGGCATTGCTAAGTCATTAAAAAAACTGGGTCCCAATGACATCATAGGGAGGAGCCAGTGACATCACAGGCCGTTGTCACTATCTATGGAGGTGGAACTATGTGGCATTTAGGGAGGGGCTCCCCAGAAAATTAGGGTGGCCTGGGAACCCCTGGGAATCCCCCTAGCAATGCCCCGAGGCTGGGCTAACCCCAGGAACAGGTGCCTTCTTAGCACACTGATTAGAAACTCCACCTTAAAACGCAGCACAGATTCTATTGCTAGGGACTGTTTTTCCACTCTGGGAACTGTCATTACAGTCCTAGAGTAGCCTATCTGGGCCCGAAAACCTTACTGGAAAAACCATTCTGCACTTTCTTGCAACTTTTTTTGGGCTGCAATGTATTTCAGCAGAGCCCATGCAAGTCAATTGGCATTCCTGGCTTCCATTATCTCCAATGGGCCTTCAAGCCTCTCCTATTATTTCCAATGGGCAACCCCGTCATACCTTTTAGTACATCCCAGTTGGTTGCCCTTTTGAAACTACCACACCATTTTAAGTAACAGCAAAACGAAGAGCATGAACATAGAGTGCACATCCCTTACCAATGTTCTTTCTGGGCTACACACAGATCAAAAGGAAATTTTAAAAGTCCTCTGATCTGCATGCCCCCCCCCCCATCTTGTTCATGCAGATGGACTTACAATTTAAAAATGAAACAGAGATTGAAAGAAGAGCTTAGGAGTGGCTGAAACAGCCCGCCCCCCCCCCACTACCATGAAAAAACAACTGTTCTCAATCAAGGATATATAGACCCAAGTAAAATACACCCCTCCCCTCCTCCACCTGACAGTTGTGCATCCTACATGAAGCAGGGTGATTCAGGACATGCAAGCTAATGTCAGTGGTCTGCATCTACCATCTCACACAGAAGAGCCAGAGCTTCCAGTTTCAGCACTGGAGCTAAGGGTTCCAGTCTCCAGGTGGGACCTGGGGGTCCCCTGGAATTACAGCTCATTTTCAGACTACAAAAATTAGTTTCCCTGAAGAAAATGGATGTTCTGGAGGGTGGACTCTATGACATTATACCCCACTGAGGAGAAGGCTAACTCCTTGGCCAATGCGCTGTCCTGCTTCCCACAACACGACAGCTGCAAGGAGGTGGTCCTTGACTCTATGTTCATGCCCTCCCAGTTCGGAGGGGCCGTAGTTACACTCACCCAGGCAAAGGCTCAGCCCCTAGAGAACACTGACTCATGGGAACTGAAGTTTGCCTCTGCCCTTTCAGATGCTGATCGCCTGGAATTGGAAAAGGAGGGGGAGGGGGAGGGGGAGGAGCGCGCCAACAGCTGCTGATATCGGGGCAAAAAGCTGTTTGTTCCTGCCACCTTGTGGGGGAGATCTTGTCTACTCTACATGGAACTGAGTTGGCGGGGTACTTGGGATTTGTGAAGTCCCTCCATTTACTGCAAAGACAGTTTTGGTGGTCCGGCATGAGGAAGGATCTGTCTCTTTTCGTCCCGTCATGCCAAACCTGCATCATGAGTAAACCAAGACCAGGGAGGCCTCTGGGGCTCCTCCAACCCCTAACCACCCCGAGTAGACCCTGGGAAGTCATCTCGATGGATTTTATTATGGACCTTCCCCTTAGTCAGGGGAAAACTGTCATTTGGGTGGTTGTGGATCTTTTTTCAAAACAGGAGCATTTTATTTCATTTAAATTCCTGCCATCAGCTAGGATGCTGGGTAAGAGTTTTCTTCAACAGGTTTTTAGGCTCCATTCTCTGCCTAGGAAAATAATATCCGACTGGGGCTCACAATTTGTTTCTAAGTTCTGGAGTGAACTGTTACACCTCATGGGGGTGGAATGGGGATTGAGTAGTGCCTATCACCCCGAGACTGATGGGCAAACTGAATGTGTAAACCAGACTTTCAAACAGTACTTCTGCTGCTTCACTAACTTTCAACAAGGCTATTGGGAGGGGCTCCTTCCCCTTGCGAAGTTCTGTTACAATAACATGTCATTCCTCTATGGGAGTCTCTCCATTCATGACTGTGCATGGTTATGAGGCCCTGCCTCTCACCTTCCTGGTCGGAACTTAGCTACCCAAGGGGGAGGCAGGTGACTGGTGTAAACGCTTGCAGGATGCTGTCCGCTGTTGTGTAAAACACTGGACGGGGCCAAACAGGCGTACAAGGTTCAAGCAGACAAAAAGCGTGATGTTGGTTGGGTTATAAACCCCAGTGATTCTGTTTATGTGTCTACCAAGAACATTAAGGGTCTCCAGGCAAGTTGGAAACTAGGTTGGAAGTATGTAGGGCGGGGCCCTTCCAGGTCAAACGTAAGATCAATGATGTCACTGTAGAGCTTGAATTGCCTAAATCATTAAGAAACCTGCATCCTGTGTTCCATTTCAGATTATTAAGGTGCGACCCTGGAACTAACGCCTGGTGACCACAACGTGCTACACTCCTCCCCCGCCCCTCTTCTGGTGCAAGGCAAACTGCATTTTGAAGTGGCTGATATTTTGGACTCTAAGATCAAATGGAATAAACTGTATTATTTAGTTGAATGGGTGGACTTTGGTCCTCAACACAGGGAGTGGGTGGCGGTGGATGACATCAATGCCCCCTGATTTCTGAGGCGATTCCACCGCTGCTATCCTGACAAGCCAGGAGGGCCCTTTTAGAGAGGCAGGATGTCAGGTAGCCCTGTCATGTGTATGATATGCAGAGGGAGTACTCCAGACTCCCATCATTTGAATTTTTGCTCTCTGTTACACACTGTCTCTTATCAGGTCTCTGATCTTCACTCTCCAGCTGCTGGAGTTTCGTCTGGGAACCCAAACAGTTTCTAGGATTGTTTTGCTTGCTTGCCCGCCACTTTTGCCCAAGCGCATGACTTGTATTCATTGGATTCTGCTGCGGGGGGGGGAATGCTTGCATGTAGTATATCTTAAGAGGCCCTACTGTATGTGGCCATTACAGACACAAGCTGTACAGGTGTCTTTAGTTCTGATTCACTATTAAACAATGTCTTCTGAAGAAGCCCTGTGTTGTGTGAGCTGACTGAGGAATCTGACAAAGGAAGGAAGGAAGAGGGAGGGAAGGAGCGAGGGAGGGGAGAGATGAAAAGAAAGCAAGTAGAAATCCCTCTCCATAATTTATCCAGGAGTTTGAGGGAGAGTTGGTCTTGAATGTATGCATTTAAACTATTTGAGGTTTCACCTGCCCTCATCCCCCCCCCCCGCACGGGCTCTGTGTGTGATTTCAATGGTTGTAAACTGCTGATTCCTGGCTTTCCTAATATTCTCTCTCTGTCAAGGGAAGGGGTGGAGCTCGACAAAGGACTCAGAAGAGCTCTTCTCTCCTCTTGGAGGAAATAAAGGGCTCTGGTTAAGTAGCAAACTTGGGAGCAGGAAAACAACAGCAGCAGCACGACGCCACAGGAAAGGTGCCTGGGCACCCAGCCACCATGAGTCCGGCAATCCTCCATGGATGCTGCCCCCCCCCGACTTTCCTGCATGGCTCTACAAGGCAAGCCTTGTGTGGGGGTGGAAACAGAAGAACAAAGGTGCAGGGTGCCCAGCTGCCCCAAGGTTGGCGATCCTCCATGGGTGCCGGCCTCTCCCCCAGCCTCCTCGCATGGCTCTCTGCAAGGCAAGCCTTGTAGGGAGTGGGAAAACAACAGCAGTAGCACAAGGCCACAGGAAAGGTGCCTGGGCATCCAGCTGCCCCAAGGCTAGCAATCCTCCATGGATGCTGGCCTCCCTTCCCATCTCCCTCACCTCCCAACCTACCTGCATGGCTCCACTTTCAAAATGGGTTGGGAGTGGTGCAGGTAGTGGCGGCAAGGTTTGTAAGCCTGGTTGCCCGGGGGCCTCAGTCAACCCTGGAAAATTTCGGGAATAACCTCAGCCCCCAAGCCCCCCTGAAGTTGACACCTATGCCCTAATTGTTCAGATGTACAGAGTTGGATCTAACCCACTTTTCTGCTGGTGAAAAAGGAGGGAAGAGTCCCCTTTGACTACAAGGCTACATTGGGGATCATGGGAAATGAGTGGACAAAAGCCATGTGGGATAGGGGATGCAGTTAGATAGAAAACTGGGTGAGACTGAGTGGAAATCAGGCTGAATCAACCAACATCTTATTTCCTTTCCCAAAGAAAACACTTGTCAGTTTGGGACAGATGTGTGTATTCCTTCCCTTTTCTGTTCATACCAAATTTGTTATTTCAGACCCTGTAGCATACATCAATACTTTATTTATGTTTTTCTTCTGGTGAGGTTGCAAGAGAGAATTATTTAAAAGGGCTTCTGGGGCAGTGTAAATGGACTTTCGCTTACTGCTTTAATTATCTCTGGTTGTGGTCACACACATGAGATAATGTGTGGGGGGACGCGAGGTTATTTGCCCCGGAGGAATTGGACCCGCAGTTGCACTGTGGGAGCAGCCCGCCACCACATGATCAGACGCAACTGCGGGTGAGTCGGGTTTGGGTTTTTTTGCGGTATGTTCCTGATGCTCTTAAACAGGGAATCGATGAATTGTATCTCAGCACAGGGCTCCCTATGGAGGGTGTGATGATGTGCATACAGAGGAGGGGGAAAAAACAATAGGACAGAGTCAGGATGGCCCGATCACAACATTCCGATGCTTTGAGAGCACGCTGGCACGATCACACAGGGGAAAGTCCATCCATGGCCCGTAGCAACCTGTTTGATAGTGGACTTTCCCTAGTGTCTTTTTACCCCGCTTCTGTGGTGGAGCAAAACGGGTAGCCGATGACTCCAGGACACTGGGCAGATGTTCTCATGTGATCGCACCCTTTAAATCCACCTGGCATTCGTGCCTATGGCAGGGCTAATTGCGTATGTGATTGCAACCTCTGTTACTTTTCTCCTATTACCTGTTTCAAACTAGGTGAACTAGGAGACCCAGTTTGGTGTAGTGGTTAAGTGTGCAGACTTTAATCTGGGAGAACCAGGTTTGATTCCCCACTCCTCCACCTGCACCTGCTGATCTGACCTTGGGTCAGTCACAAGCTCTGGCACAGCTGTTCCTGAAACAGCAGTTTGTGTTAGAGTTCTCTTAGCCCCACCTAGCTCACAGGGTGTCTGTTGTGGGGAGGGGAAGGGAAAGGAGTTTGTAAGCCGCTCTGAGACTCCAAATGAAGGGCGGAGTATAAATCCAATCTCTTCTTCTTCTTCTTCTTCTTCTTCTTCTTCTTCTTCTTCTTCTTCTTCTTCTTCTTCTCCTTCTTCTTCCTTCTTCTTCTTCTTCTTCTTCTTCTTCTTCTTCTTCTTCTTCTTCTTCTTCTTCTTCTTCTTCTTCTTTCTTCTTCTTCTTCTTCTTCTTCTTCTTCTTCTTCTTCTTCTTCTTCTTCTTCTTCTTCTTCTTCTTCTTCTTCTTCTTCTTCTTCTTCTTCTTCTTCTTCTTCTTCTTCTTCCTCTTTCTTCTTCCTCTTCTTCTTCCTCTTCTTCCTTCTTCTTCCTTCTTCTTCTTCTTCTTCCTTCTTCTTCTTCTTCTTCTTCTTCTTTCTTCTTCTTTCTTCCTTGGGTCCTGACTGCATTGGGAGAAAGATAGGGCCAAAACAACCAAAGATTTTTTGTTCAAATTTGTATGTTATACTGGTCGAAACTGTACCAAATCAGGCTACCATCACTAAAACAAGAAACCTTCCTCAAAAACCTTCCTCAAGGAACTTCAAGTCAGATCCAACCAGATTCCCCACTCAGACTTACTCAGTTCCCCATTTTTTCCACATGGCATTTGTCCACAACGGGCCCATGATCTCAAAGGTAGCCTTTTTGGTGGCCGAAGAGGACTCCTTCCTCCCTTTTTCACCTGTGAAAAGAATTGGTTGGATCCAACCACTCATGTTGATCCATCGCTGAAAAACCCTTTAAGATCAATTAAAATGGTTTAGAACCCAGTGATCACTGTGTGACTCATTACCTCCATCTGCTTGTCACAAGCAGATTCCATGTTTCAGGGGCCTCTGGTCAAGATGTCCTTCAGTAAACTTTCCTCATTGCCTCTACCCTCCCTGCCCTCATTCAGAGGGAGTCTGAAGGAAGCCCTTTGTGTCTTTGAACTGCCATTGTCATTTGTTCATCCAGCAAGCACGTACCAAGGGCTGCTAGGAGCAGTAGCAGCCTCCAACATGTGAAGCGAGGAAGCAGGTAATTGAGTGGCAGCTCCTGTTATTCCTCCTCCTGCCATCATCACTTGCTTGCTTTGGTGGGGTGGTGAAGAATAGTGATGTGCAGCAGAAACCACTGCCTCCTGCTCCCTCCCTCTGGGCCGCAGGTGGGTGGAATGTTGACCTAGCAGCAAAGAGGATATTGAGCCATCCTTTGCAGATGGCTATTTAGGGCTCCCAAGGGTTCATTATTTCATTCATTTCTTTCTCACACCACACTGTGATTCACTTTCTACCCTAGAGAGGTAAGTGGGGTTTCTATTGCAGAGATTCATAGAGCAAGCATGACTTGGATTATCACTGCAGTATCTCCTTGGTTGTTCCTAGCCTTGAGGGTCCAGAGGTGTCACTCAGGGATACCTGAGTTAGCCTAGCTTCCTCACACTTCTTTAAGACGTATGGCCAGGGAGAAAATGATGGTGAGGTAGGTACCTCTGTTCCCAAATCTCAGACAGGGAAGAGTCATTTGAAAAGATGCAAGAAACAATTGAGAGCAATTCTCTTCCTTCTATAAGGCTTTAGTTAGGTTCACTCTGGTAGGGAAGCTAGTCTGGTATGAGTTAGGTCAACCATCTCCAATGCATTTCTTTCTTCCCTGTTAGGTTGACAGGACACACACTGGTGCCCATTGGATCCTTCCACAAAACAAACAGCCTATCCTGGCTTTCTTTATCTTCTTTGCATTAGGAACTGGGTCAGAAAAACCCAGGAGACATCACCTTGCATGTGGAACATCCGTCTGGAAACTTCTGCCTCCATCATACGACTCCACTTGGCTTGACCTTCTCAATATTATGTGATTGTTCCCACCTTCTATGGCAGCCATTTTGCGGTGGCACCCATGATATGTTCTCAAAGTTCCAAAAGTGCCCATAGACTCAACAAGGTGGAAGGACTCCCAGGTTAGGTGAAAGCCCATCTGGTTTCTATAGATTCTCAGTAAAAGTTTTGTCTTGTCTCCAACAAATGCCTTCTGCTTTCTTTTCGTGAGGGAGAGGTGATTAGGTAACAAACACAGGCCAGGCCAATGGATTCATCACAGGGAATATAGAAACTAGTGGTTGACGGAAGAAAGTAAAAGATTAGAGTTCCCGTTTCTGTTCATACCTCTGCTTTTCCCCTAAAGGCTATGTCTAGTCATGCTGGCCACATGACCACCAAAACATCTTTGGACAGCGTTGGCTCTTCGGCTTGGAAACAGAGATGAGCACCGCAACCCTACAGTCGGATTTGACTGGCTTTCGAGCAAGGGAAACCTTTACCTTTACCTAATCCAGAGTTGATTAAGCATGCCTTGTAATATTCAGTGGAAACATAACTCCTTGTAGTGATACAGTATAAAGCACAGCTGGTTATGTGAAATCCTTGACAGGCTTTACCCCCGTTGGATCATTTTGGAAGTCTTAACTACCCGTGAAATCCATATTTATATCTACTTCAAATGTCTTGATTCATATTTGGCAATAAGCCATGTATATATACATATACACAATTTCCACTTTTCTGAAGCTGGTGTTGACTGCATTTGAGTACAGACAGTGAAGCATAAAATGTGAAGTTTAACCAGCCAGATCAGTACATTGGAATGATGTGTTTCCACCAAGAACTACAGATTAGATACACCGATTGAGGAAAGACGTACACTGTTCCTATACACAGTCAAATCAGAGAACTTCATTAAGTACAATTGATTAAGTACAATTGGACAGCATAAGAACATTAAAAACATTAGCACAGCATACTAGATTGGACCACTGGTCCATCTAATCAGCACCTTGTCTCACACAGTGGTCAACCAGTTTCCCTGGAGTGGCAACAAACAAGGCAAAGAGGCTGAGGCCCTCCCCAGATGCTGCCTCCTAGCACTGGTATTCAGAGGTCTGTATATAGAGGTCCCCTTTAGTCACCATGGCTGGAAGCCACTGATGGGACTTTCCTGCATTCATCTGTCTGACCCTCTTTTAAGGCCATCTCTGCTCATGGCCATTTCCATGTTCACTGGCAGTGAATTCCACTAGTAGTATGGGTGAAAAAATATAAACCGCAGGTTAGGAAAGGCACAAATAGGTACAGAAAAAAAGCCTGCGTAGTTAACAAAGTAATGGAAGCTGTAAGAGGTAATAAGGATTCCTTTAAGCGGTGGAAAGCTAGTCTCAGTGAGGTTGATAAAAGGGAACACAGGCTGTGGCAAATAAAATGCAAGTCCGTGATCAGGCAGGCAAAAACGGAATAGGAGGAGCATATAGCAAAAAAAACAAAGACCAACAATAAAACTTCCTTCAAATACATTAGACACAGGAAACCAGCCAGGGAGGCAGCCAGGGGTAAAAAGGAGTACTGAAGGATGATAGGAAAATGGCGGAGAAGCTGAATGCATTTTTTTGCCTCTGTCTTCACTGTGGAAGATGAGAAGTGCTTACCCACTCCAGAACCGCTGATTTCGGGAGGGGTGTTGAAAGACCTGAGTCAGATTGAGGTGATGAGAAAGGAGGTCCTATGACTGATAGACAACTTAAAAACTGATAAATCACCAGGCCCGGATGGCATTCATCCGAGAGTTCTGAAAGAACTCAAATGTGACCTTGTGGATTTCCTTACAAAAATATGTAATCTTTTATTAAAATCTGCCTCCATTCCTGAGGACTGGAAGGTAGCTAATGTCACTCCCATCTTTAAAAAGGGTTCCAGAGGAGATCTGGAAAATTACAGGCCAGTCAATCTGATGTCGATACTGGGTAAGTTGGTGGAAACTGTTATTAAGGAAAGAATTAGTAGGCACACTGATGAACGAAACCTATTGAGGAAGACTCAGCATCAGTTCTGTGAGGAAAGAAGAGCTTTTTGTAGCAGGAACTCATTTGCATATTAGGTGACACACCCCTAATGTAGCCAATCCTCCAAGAGTTTACAGAGCTCTTCTTACAGGGGCTACTGTAAGCTCTTTGAAGACTGGCTACATTAGGGGTGTGTTGCCTAATATACAAAGGAGTTCCTGCTACAAAAAGAGCCCTGGATAAACATATGGAGCAGAGGTCCATCAGTGGCTATTAGCCACAAGGTACAGATAGGGACTCTGGGGCAAGTGATACTCTGTATTCTTGGTGCTTGGGAACAGTGGGATAGCTTCTAGTGTCCTGGCCCCACTGACGGACCTCCTGATGGCACCTGGTATTTTTGGCCACTGTGTGACAGAGTGTTGGACTGGATGGGCCATTGGCCTGATCCAACATTAGCGTCTCTTATGGTCTTATGAGAATGAGAAAAAGAGTACAGAAATCTGTTCCCCTGGAGACCATAGACATTTTGGAGGGTGGACTCTGTGGCATTGTAGCCCACTGAGGTCCCTGTCCTCCCCAGGCTCCATCCCCAAATCTGCAAGAATTTCCCAACCTGGATCTGTCAACTCTACCCCCATCCCCACCAGTGGCCAGGGGGGACCTAGCAACCCAAACCCAGATACATTCTATGCTCATACAGTCTTTTGGGGTACCAAGCCAGAGGGGCAGCACTGAAAAGGTTGCATGTGCCCCTGTACATATTCCTCTGACAGCCCATCACGGGCAAAAAACCAGCAGTTGCCCAGCTTTGGACCCAGGCTGGGTAGCAAAGGTGAGGAGCAGAACTCCTCCTGTGCTGCCCCACTAGGTGAAAGGTCCTGAGCCAGGCAGCAAGTACGGGAGAGACAGTTCCTCCCTTCAGGCACAAGGGATTGGCTTAGGCAGTTTCCTCAAACCCAAGCCGCAGGGCAGAACAGGCGGACTGGAGTATCTCCTTCCATGGTGTTGCCCTGCCCCTGTGCCTCTGCTCTCCAGCTCAGGTCCAAGGCAGCTGCTTCCATAATCCATCTTTATCTTTCTATTTATTTATCTGATTTATACCCCACCCTCCCCACTGAGGAAGGCTCGAGGCAGCTAACAGGGCCATTGGCATCATGAACAATAAAACAATAAAAACAAGTCAAACAAGTTAAAATCATCAAACAAGTTAAAATCATCAAAATCAATAGGGAAGCAATACGTCCCATTCCTGCCCAATATACAGACCCATGTAATTGTTTCTTACTTTCTTGCTTTCTATTGAGGACATTTTGGTTTGCACTGATTGGTTACATCATTGCTTTCTGGACCACAATTGGAAGATACACAAAGGAACACCATTTACCACCTGTGCATATGCACTGGTTGTTGTTGTTGTTCAGTAGCACAGTTGAGTCCGACTGTTCGTGACCCCATGGACCACATCACTCTAGGCCCTCCTGTCTTCCGTCATGCCCCCGGAGTGCACTGGACAGAGGGTTTAATCTTAAGAGGCCTCATAAACATTCCTGTCCCACATCTATTAATTTTGTTTTGGAACATTCCTTTTTTGGTCCAGTACTGACATATTCTTTGTTATTTCTTTGTAACATGCCTATACGCACCTCCTATTATTTGACCTCCAAAGAAGGCCTGATTGGGCTGAAATGCGTTAGGTCACAATGACTAGTCCTTGTGTACTTGCTATTTGTACTTGTTAACAAGGCTTTCATTGGGCTCTTATATTTTTTAAAAAAATCTCAAAATACATACATTTATTTTTACTTACAATACATTTATACGAGGTTTTAACTATTGGTCCTCCACCAGGTTTTTCCTTACCTTTTTGTTTCTCGATTGTTTCTTACACAACAGAACCCCAATGCTGCCTCTAGCTCTCAGCACTAGAGACAGACTCCCAAACCTGGCAGAGTCCTGGACAGGGCCCCAAGCTAGGGGGACAGAGTCCTGACAGGCTACAGTGACACCACCACCGTGTCTGTCAAACTTGTAATGATGCATCACAGAGTGCCCTGGGGGCCATAGCTGAGAGAGGGGGTGATTTCCCACTAAAGCTGCCGCGGGGTTGCGCCGCCGTTGCCCCGAGATTTTTAGTCAATTTCACACCGAAGCGCGGGGCTGCATTTTGACCCGCAGCTTCGCCGATTTCCCCGCAGTTTCGTAATCCTGTTTTTTGAGGATTACGAAACTGCGGGGAAATTGGGCGAAGCTGCGGGTCAAAATGCAGCCCCGCGGCTTCGGGTGTGAAATTGACTAAAATCTCGGGGCAAACGGCGGCGCAACCCCGCGGCAGCTTTAGTGGGAAATCACCCAGGGTTAATCCCCCCAGCCAGGTCTCAGTGGTACAGGCCAGTGGGCTAGCAGGCAGTCTTGCCAGTACCCTTGACAGTGGCCCTCCTCCTAAAATTAAGCACACCTTTGGGGAGGGGGAGTAAGAAAAAAAGCTGAATGAAAGTCCAGCAGCCTCAGCCAAAGGCAACAGATCAGCCTGAGCCCACCCCTGGCATGCAATGAAAATGGAATGGGGAAGGGAGGAAAGAGAGGGGTTCGGCTCATACTGTTCCACATGTCCTCAGCAAGTGGCCTTAAGAGCGGGGGAGACACCATGATCACGAAGAGCAGCAGTGCGCCCACATACTAGCCTTTTGCATCGTTCATTCTCTGCATCCCTGGGACTAACATGACAGCTACTGAAGCAGGCATCCATCCCCAAGAGACGGTGCCAGTTTGGTGTAGTGGTCAAGAGCAGCAGGCTCTTAATCTGGAGAGTGAGGCTTGATTCACCAGTCCTCCACATGCAGCCATCTGGGTGACATTGGGTCAGTCACAGTTCTCTCAAAGCTGTTCCCTCAAGAGCTGTTCTCTCAGAGCTCTCTCAGCCCCACCTACCTCACAGGGTGTCTGTTGTGGGGAGGGGAAGGGAAAGGGGTTTGTAAGCCACTCTGAGACTCTGAGTGAAGGCGGGGTATAAATCCAACCCTCCCTCTCCTCCTCCTCCTCCTCCTCCTTCTCCTGGCAAGATGATCAGGAGGCTTTTGATCTAGGTTGGATACTTCAGTTTGAAGGGGAAGTTGAGGGTGAAGTTCTCAACCCTTGTTCTTGAGATCATAATCAGTGTTTATACCTTAGTGGTTCCACTCAGCTAAAGCTACTTCCATGTGGAGGTGATTCTACTTGTAGCTCTTGAGCACTGACACTGTAGTTTTCCCTACACTTCCCTCTTCACAGTTCCTCAGCCACAGCTGCCTGTGCCTGTCCCTTCACCGGATTTTTTTTAACAAATGGGATTTCCTAGGTCCCTATAGCATTATACTGTTACAGTGATCTATTGCCATGACCTACTAGTTTCCTATTTTAATTTTTAAAAACCCTTTCATTGCTGCAGCCATGGGGGCTGAGGCAAAGAAAATGGCACCGATGTGGCTAGGAGAGCCAGTTTGGTGTAGTGGTTAAGTGTGCGGACTCTAATCTGGGAGGACCGGGCTTGATTCCCCACTCCTCCACTCACACCTGGCTGGATGACCTTGGGCAAGCCATGGTTCTGATAAGAGCTGTTCTTGAAAAAGAGCAGTTTCTGTCAGAGCTCTCTCAGCCCCACCTACCTCACAGGGTGTCTGTTGTGAGGAGGGGAAGGGAAATGAGTTTGTAAGCCACTCTGAGACATCTTAGGGTAGTGAAGAGCAGGGTATAAATCCAATCTCTCCTCCTCCTCCTCCTCTTCTTCTTCTTCCTCTTCTTCTTCCTCTTCTTCTTCCTCTTCTTCTATATGGCATCTAAATCCACTCTGACAGCAATCTTTACCAAAAAAAAGATCATACTGAAGGAAATCTGGAAACGATCACAAAGCAGGGGGAAACAAAGAAGCAAGGCGTGTACAGGATGACGTCAGGTGGATGCTACCGAAAACAGTGCCGCTGTAAAGAGGTTAAAGCAGAGCAAAACATCCCTTGGGAAACAGCCTTTCAAGCAACCCTGGGATGGAGCTCTGCTGCCTCATGTGGTGAGCTGTGAGACTGCAGGGGGAGTCCAAAACACGGACAACAATAGAACAAGGCTAGAGTCCAGCGGCACCTTTAAGACCAACAAACTTTTATTCGGGTTGTGAGCTTTCGCATGCACACACACTTCATCAGACAATGAAATGGAATTACAGATCACAGTTATATATATAGAAAGAGAGGGTGGCTTGATAAATTAACATGCAAAATAGTGAAGATTTTTTTTTTTTTTAGCAACAAGCTCTGAACAGGGCCATTTGAAACTAAAGTTGCTTTGGAGCTCAGACTAACTCTTTGACCACCCAGATTGAAAGTAATAATAATGCAATGCTCACGTTCATTATTCATAAAATGCCTTAGACATTAGACTCTTCGGTTAAAAGAACAAACCTAGCCTACAGCCTTACAATCAGTTGCAAACCAGAATAGCAAGAAAAGGAGAAGAGACGCCAAAATGAGAAGCAGGAAAGGCAGCGATCAAAGGTGAAAAGTTTGGAAGAAGTGATAATATTTCCATGGGTTTTCTATCACTGCCCACTCCTCAGCTCTGAATATCGTGCTAAATGCTAATTGCAAGGTACACTTGTTTTACATTATGAACAAATCATCGGTGCCATTATAGAGTTTGCCAGGCTGCGGAGAAATGGAAATTGAGAACACAGTCCAATTTACAAACATCTTATTTGAAAAATTTTATCATCACTACTTTTTAGGTTCCCTAGCATCAAATGAGTGGAAGTCTGGTTTGTTCGTGCAAGACCGGGCTTGCCCAGCATGGCCTCTCACAGGAGAGAATATCAGAGAGGTACTGCCTGTCAGAGCCTTGCAACAAACTGTCTCAACAACATTCCTTAACTAGGGCCCCGGTCACACGAGAGGATTTCCCCCGCGAAATGAACGGGTTGAGGGCGCATCAAATGGGCGGGATCATACGGCAATATCTGGGAAGCGTAATGCACCCAGCACCAACCCGTACCATTGGCCAGAAGAAGCGGATTTAAAAAATAGCAGCAAAAGGGCAGTAGCAACCAGAAAACGCGGGTCACAGGCGAGCGTGGGAAGCGGAGGTAATCCGGCACATCCGGCACCCGCATGCGCCCCGTCGCACCGGATGTGTTTTTTCCAAGCCTCCACAGTATGCGAAGAAATGTCAGAGTGCGCATGCTCAAGACCCTTTGGTGCGCTTCAACACCGCCGGTGTGATCGCCGGCTATCGGCATCTGCGTGGCATCTTGGGGACTGTCTGATCGTGCTACTGTGCATCTTTTTGCCCCGGCTCTACTTTGCCTCCCTTCAGCCTCGCAGTATCCCGCTCATGTGACCGGGGCCCAATGCTCCCTCTAAGCTGTGGAGTCTTGTGAGCTAGTGGCATTAAAGTAGTGAGCGAGTGATTGGGCTACTACATGAATTAGTTTGCACTGGAGCCATTCTTCCTGAGCTAAGATAAAAACGTGTGAGCTGGAGGATAAAAAACTGTGAGCTAGCTCACACTAACTCAGCTTAGAGGGAACACTGCCGGAGCCTAGGAACAAGTTTATAGAGCAGTACAGGCAAGTCAATCTAGTTGCACAATTAATGTCAGAACTACGGCCCAGGCGGGAAAAGGAACGGCTACACACAATTCGAATTGAACCTCTGATGCAGCCAAGGCAATAAGCAAAGCAATTAATTGCGCCTAAAATGAATGGACCCGGGTTCCTAGCCATGCAGGCAAAGCAGAGCATCAAGTTTACTTGTCTGAGCAAAGAGATAAGACACCGGGTGAGAAGTGAAACACAACATTCCAAAGACATGAAGGAAGCACACTGGACTCTCATCCACCCCGCCCCGCTATGGCAGCATAGCTGACACTGCCTCTTGGAAGACCATGAAGGGAGACCAGAGAAAACAAAGGGACAGGAAGAGAAGGTGTCAGAGGAACTCTCTGCTTAAACAACAAGAGGCACCCTGTTCAGTAAGAGGATAACACGCACAATCAGGTTCTAATGCAAAGAGAAACATAGTGCTCCCCAGTGTCCAGGCATGCTGATTCTCCTTCACCCCAACAGTGTTTACATTTGGTTTGACTGGCCATGCTGTGGAGCTGCCATGACTCAACCCCAGTGGTCTCTTCCTTGGCACAAACTCCCATTAAATACTTTCTCTTGTAGGGTGAATGAAATTCTTCTAAGACAGAAGTTTTATCCACTCAGAACATGTCTGAAGATTTTTACACAAAACAATCTGCAACACTGAATAATTATAATTCTTGTGTAATACAGTAGCCATATCCGACATATTTTCAAGCATTTATCTATTGTTTAAATCTTGATATTTATGTATTTATTTATACGATTTATACCCCGCCCTCCCCACCAAAGCAGGTTCACACAATTAAGATGTTGTATACATGGCATTAGTATAACTATTGAATAGTTTGGTGCTAGTAAGTGTTAATACTTCTCAGGTGGCTAAAACTAAGATACGTGTGCTAAGATAGCATATGGTGCAATAGTTCACTGCTCTCTCTCTCTCTAGTACTGGGTGTATTTGCAGTCTTACTGGTAGAAAATTAAGGCGTTATACTTCTAAATGTCATAAATATGCCAAATAATACAACAGAATGACACTAAAATGATATATCTAGTGACAAAGCTGGTAAAAAGCTTGCTGGTACTGGGAACAGCAGGCATGAGGAGAAATACCACTAGATACGGGCAAGGAGGTGTGGAAACCTGCACTTTCTTCTCTACCTGGATCTCATCTCTACTTCGAGTACAGTCTTCCCAGAAAGATTCTACCAAAGCAGGGCTAGGAAAATTTGCAATGAAGATGAGGAAGACACAGAAAGTGGACAACTAACTGCCCCAAAACATTGTGTGGTAGCCCCCCCCCCAACCCTGCTGCAGTTTGTGGAGGAATGAAGAATAAATAGTCCATGTGGAATAAATGAACTCTTTGGGAAGTGGTGGATGCTCCTTCACTGGACGTTTTCGAGCGGAGGCTGGACGACCATCTTTCAGGTATGTTGTAGGGCTATCTTTTGGCTATGCTCCTGCAGAGTGCAGGGGGTTGGACTAGATGACCTGCAAGGTCCCTTCCAATTCTAACATTCTATGATTCTATGATTCATCAGCTAGTGAATCCCATTCATTGGCACATGTTAAGCATGTAAAGCAGAGGACTATGTGTCTATATTTCAGGAAAATCTTCCTCACTCTTAGATTTGAATAGAAGCTTTAGTGCATATGGAGTTCTGGATCATGCAGTATATCGAACAAGCAGATCATCCTGGGTGTTAGTAATGTGGTTGTCATTCCCGGTTTAACAGTGTTCTTATTGATCAGTGAGGTATGTGCCTGGAGAGAACAAGATGCAGCCCTCAACTTCATGAATTTCCTTAACAGCATTCCTCCAGTTCCATCAGGCCTGGGATTCTTCTCAAGAGAGATGAGGGAAGGAGGGTTCCCCATTCAGGCTCCAAAACAGCTATGTAATGCTGTGTGAGACTCTGCAGACAAGGTGTGGGGGTGGCATGCAAAGAACAGAAAGTGGTGCATTCACAGAGCCATCTTCAAAAAATGACATATCTTTTTTCTTTGTACTGTGGTGTGCGCAAATCATTTTTTTTAAGTTAAAATGATCAGTGAGATATTTGGTGGGCTTCACTCTTCTTAATTCGTGATACCCATCTGCAGTAGGCTGGATTGAATGGAACTGGGCACATGGGGCAAAGATTACTACAGCTTGATGTTTATTTTATTAGCTGATTGTAATTCAGTTGTCAATGTGACTTTCTTTAGTCATTTAGGGACTCATTAACATTTAAAGCTCATCATTAATTAATTAACCCAATGACATAATTTCTTCATGTGTGTTTTTTCTTCAGCCCTCGACTCAGATTCCTCAAAAGACAAACTCCTTTGAAGCTACCCAGGACACTGCATTTGATCCTAAACCTTCCTTTTCTTTCTTTACCTTTCAATGCCCCATGAACAAATGCACAAAATGGGTGGTACATGAGGGTCAGGGTGTATGTTTGGGATTGACATCAACTGAGACAATAAAAGGGCTCCTTAGTTATTTAGAAGTTCTGTTTTAAAGTTACATTTAGGGACACCTGTTGTGTAATGGATTCGATGCATGAAGAACCAGGACACAGAGGAACTCCTGGAATTCCTCCAAGATGAATGCCATCCCATTGTCCGAGACAATGGTGTCTGGCAACCTGTGGGTGGCGAAGAGCTTCTGGAGTGGTGGCTTTGGAGGAGGTGGTGGAGACCAGGCTGATTTCTAACCATTTAGAATAAGAGTCCACCATTACTAGAAAAAACAGCCCATGGAATGGCCCGGCGAAATCCAGGTGGATTCCCAGCTTGGGTGGGTGGCGGATTGGGCCTGACAGAATATCCTCAGCTGCTTTAAATAAGCCATCTGAAGTGAGCTCTTTCTGCCTAGCTTACCTTTGGTGTAGTGGTTAAGAGCACGGACTCTAATCTGAGTTTGATTCTCCACTCCTCCACATGCTGCTGCTGGCATGAAGTTCTTTAAGAGCTGTTCTCAACAGGTCACTGTTGGAAACTGGATGCTGGACTAGATGGATCATTGGGTTGATCTGGCAGGGCTATTCCTAAGCGTTGCATGAAGTAATTGTTCAACCAGCTGAATTAGCAGATTCAGAAGATATTCCCCAGTAATGGGAACAAGTTTGGGACACATCAGCAACTGACACTCTTCTAAGAAAACAAATTGTACCAGAGAACTAGCTAGTCAATAGGTACAGTCAGAGGATTTGCTGTTATCACGATGCGATTCCAAAGCTGGCAATAATGAAACTAAAACAAAACAAAACAAGAATAACCAAAAGCTACACGAACATCAATAACTGTCAATGTTTTGTTATTTGTATTCATAGGAAATATCATTTCCCTGATTCAGTGAGGGTGAAAATGCCCACTGTCTGCCTTCTTTTCTTTGAACAAATTGTTATTTCAGACATCATTGCACAATTCCGTGATTTATTTAATCACTTTTTAAAAGATGTTTTTCATTCTTGTGTCTTATTCTTTTCCTTCTTTGTATGTTGCAGCAACAGTCATAGCTGCTTTCATTTTTCTATGCTGAACATGAATATTCCTTGAATGAATCAACAGAGGTCATCTAGGATCCAAGGGGAGCTTGCACCCCCAGGCTTTCCTTCACCATTTCAGAAAATCTCCCTTGCTAACAAGTTCTCCTAGATCATCTACTTTGTTCTGTTTTGAGGGATGAGCAGAGTTCTCCCTTTTCTGAACCAGAATGTTACTCTATGTTATGTCCTACCTCCATGTTATGTCCCCTACCTCCTCCTTTCCAGTTTTGCTTAGAGAATTTATAAAACCAATTCAGGAATCAGCGCCTGAGCAGTTTACTGAAGCATTAATTACCTTTCTTCTGGTCATTTGCACCCCCTCTGAGGTACAAAGGTACATCCTGATAAAACATAGCAAATCTGTAGCTTCCGATGTGATTACACATATGTTTGCATTCCTACTTCTTTGTGCAGTGTTTTATTGATGTGCAGGTGCATTC